>JANHAO010005887.1:0-22339 GCA_026873985.1 Saraca asoca | reverse complement strand
GATGAAGTCCATGGTGAGAAGTTATTTCATTCAATCAATCCTATAAGGGGTTATAGGATTGTGAGGGTGATTGTTAATGATATAACCTTCTGCACTAAAATGACACTAGTCAAGATCTAATAATTGGGCATTATTAGATCTGTTGAGACTAGACGTTGGGGTGTTTCTCATATGATAAGCAGCTGACCTCATAGGCTGAGATGTAAGTGAGTTACATCTGAACACACACATGGACATGACTCAGTTAGTTTGGGGAAACATAGCTGGTGCTCGTGATCTTGTTTGACCCATATGGAGATACTGTATGGAGCTACGTCAATAGTTCATCTCCAGTGGTGATCGTATGACTGATCTTTTGACTTAAGATTGAAGGATGTCTTTTACATAAAAGGTTATACTTTGACCAAGTCAAATGTGACTCTAGCCATGAGAAACAATAAAGGCTTGGATTGGGTATTTCTAAAAGTATAGTTAGGCATTGTCTAATCAAGATAGGATTCATTACCACTCTTCAGAGTTAATATCCATGGCCACTCAACGAATTGGTTTGACTAATTAATCCTTGCAAGGTTGAATTGAGACTCAAATGGGATTTGAATGCTCAAATTCATTGGATGTCGAACAATTCACGAGATTGAGAAACTATGATTGGTTATAAAGGTTAACTGGCATCCATACCTCTAACTGATCGGATATAGGTAATGAAAGGATTGTATCATACATAGTATGCATGGTGATGTATACTAAGATCAGCCATAGATAGGTTGTCATTGTTGTTGACTCCCATCAAAAATTGGATAGCTATAATGGCTTGTTAGAGTCCGCCTATAGCTTAAAATCCAAACGTGATTAATTTGAAAAATTAATTAGAAAATTAATTGGATTAATTTTGTATGCCTTCAAATGGTTTGAAGGGCATTTTAGACTTTTGTCAATATTTTCGGGCCTACCGGGTCACACGCAAAACAAAAAATATGAGGAATAGCTAAAATTGAGATATATGAATATCCAAGGACCAAACTGAAAATGGCAGATATCAGTGGGACTGAAAAGTAGTTTTCAGAAATCACAGGGACCCGTGTGCAATTTGTGAAATTGCTGGGGTCGTTCCGTAATTTAAAGAAATTGCAAAATGGCAAAACGGCGTCGTTTTGCTTAAAGGATAATTTGCCCGGGTTACGTTTTTCGGACGCATTACGCACACGAAGACTCTTCATCTTCTCCAGTGGACTCTTCGGCTTCCTCTCCGCAAGGGTTCCGACGTTTGGTCCCTTTAACTTCTGAAGCTCCCAGCTAGCACTGGATCGGCCACTCCTCTTTCCGGCATGGATGTTGATAGGGCCGGTGCACTTGAACTGAAAACGACGGTGACGGTTCGACTTCCACTTCTTCCACTGCGTATGAGCTGCTTCCAAAGGTTGGTTCAGCTCCTTCTCACTTCTAATTTGTTGTTGAAGCTCAATACTAGCTAGATCTTGGGTGGAATGTCCGGTTGGTTGCAAGAAAAATTTTGAAATTCTTGACCATTTTGCCCCTGGTTCGGCCGACCATTCCTTCACGAACCACGTTAAAAATCTTACGTCTTCTTGCTGCTATTCCCTTCTTCCTTGTGTGTTTTGCTAATTTCTTGTGTCTGAACCAGTTACGGTTAGAGATCCTGAAAGAATCCCCCCGTTGGTCGGAATTTGGCTCAATACCAAAATCTGACGTCAACAGTGGACAAAGTATTAATGGTGCAAACTACAGATTATTTTTTTGCGACACTTTAAATCATGAGTTGGTAAACTAGAATTGAGGCATATCATGTGTGAGTAAAGTGTATTTTTCCCATAATATTTTAATACATGCATATATATATATATATATATATATGCCTAACTAGGGTGTAAGTTTATTTTAGGCTTTTAAGGCTTTGGTAAACAATATTTTTTTGATGAGCTTTTATCTAATTTCAAAAGTTCTAACTGTTTGACTAAGTCAATCAGCTATTTTGAATGTTTGATAAATGGATATTTGAATCGGCTTTTTGACTTTCAAAAAGCTAATTTCAAAAAGTTAAGGAACTCAACTTCTTCAATTAGTTGTTTGACATTTAAAATATAAAAAGACACTATTACCCTTGATTAATTAAATTTTTGACACTCTTGCTCTTGATACATAGAAAATCTCTTATAAGAAATATACATAAAATATAATTTATGATAGACTATTTTCTAATTGATTCATATGTATTAAAAATATTATTTAATCATTCCTCCTTTTTTCCTACTTATAAGAAATAATTATATGAATAACGATAATAATAATAAACTTATTTTTTATATAAAAATTATCTATTTCTTAATAAAAATTTATAATAAATTATAACTATTAATTTCTTAAAAGCAAATCTAATAAACAATAGATTATAATTATTTATTTCTTAAAGAAATACTAATAAATATAATAAATTATAATTATTTATTTTTTTAAAAAATCTAATAAATAATAAATTATAATAATATTTTTTAGAAGAAAAATCTGATAAATAATATTTTAAAATTTGAAATAGTATTAAAGTTAAAAAAATACTCAAATAAATTATAAAATATATCTATATCTTTATAAGTCATTTTATATACAAATAATTAAAAGTGAACAATTGATTTTATTAAACATTTTTTATATAAATATCTAATATTATCAACTAGTTAAATCAGTTAATATAATCAGCTGTCAACTAATCATTAATGTGGTTGGCTGAGTGTCAAAGTTTTTAGATTGTTGACTTATTTAAAGATTTATTTATACAATATTTTTAAATAGGATAACAGAACAGACTTCTTTAATAGATTAAGCCGAGTCCGAATCTTGACCTTTATATAGGTTAATATGCTAGACTTATGTCGATACTTTACAAAACAGACATAATCTGTTTAAGGTAAAGCCTAACCTCGTCTTAACCTATTTCCACATCTAGTGAGATTCGCTTATTTTGTAAATAAACCCTACCTCATTTGTGAAAAGACATGACAGAAGTGAGAATAAAAGAATGGATGTAGATTTAATGAAAACTAATTTTGAGCCCGTACATTTTAATTTTTTGAAAAGTTTTAATTTTTGATAAAATTATAATAGTATAATTCTAAGAAAAAATATTACAACAACACATGGAAGACATGGCAATTTGGCAAAAAAAAAAAAAAACCTCTTTAACATATTATCCAACAAATTTACTGATCTTAGTTGCCTTAAGAAATTGCAATATATCAAGATATGCAAAAATATCTTTATCAAACATAATAATATCTAATAATATAATTATAAATTATAAATATTTTCTCAATACATCTAACATACATTCAACAGTACTTCTTTAAACATTTCACTTGTAAATTTTATATGAACATGTCCATATTAATCTACATAGATACACGTAAATTCATTAAAAAATTAGAGAAGATTTGTTTAAAAGTAAACAATTAAGTATGATATCCTACAGAATAGGTGGTCAAATATTTTTAATGATGTAATATATAAACTCAATTGATAGAATTATAAAATAGGTTAATTTAGTATAAAATTTTTTGATAAATAAGCACATGACCACTTTATTTTTGCTAATAATTAACAATTTAATAGGGCAAAAATATATATGAAATAATTTTTTTTTTATCCTTCTATAGATAATGTGTTCAGTTACATTATAAGCTATAGCCTACGACAAATAGACAACACTAAATTTAATCAATTGATAAAATACAAAATGAAGAGTAATGCTCTATGTTTAATTTTATCTTATATAATCTTAAGTTTTTATTTTATAGTAAAGTCGATAGAAAATTTGCATGACCTCAATCATTCACTTGAAAACTTGGAGATAAAATATTATGCTTCGAGACATAAACTCATAAATGTTGATTGATGTTACATATGTTTAATGTTAAAGAACACAATAATCCGAGTTCAAATAAAAATCAATTAAACATATTTTGAATCAACTAAAAATTTTAATATAAATTATATAAATTTTGATAAAAAAAAACTATTGGTATTTGTAATAAAAACCTCTAGTTCAGAAGTAAATAAAAAGAAATGCATAATTTAATAATATAAATTAGAATTTAGCACAAGAGATTATATAATTAGAATATCTAAAATTGGTTAAAAAAAATTAGATATAAACAAATAACTTATTAAATAAGGGTTGAGTTATTCATCATTAGATTAAATTGATTGTCTTAAGATTTATGTAGTGGGTGCTGACTTATAATCCTATATGATACTTAGTTATTAAATAAAATTATATCTTAAATATTCATGACATTTCTCTTGACACTTTATTTATTTTTCATTCTCTCTCCATATCAATCTATCCATTTTTTTAATTTTTTTATTTTTTTTATTTCTCCTTCTAAGAATTTTTTTTTCATTTCTCTAAAATCTAGTTATTTCTTCAAAATCCAGTTATTTTATTTCTCCCTCTAACAATTTTTTTTATTTGTTAGAGGACAAATAAAAATATAAAAAAATGAAATGAATAAATTCACTTGAAAAAATAAAAAGAAATAAATTGGAAAGAAAAAAAAAGAATAAAGTAGTTAAAAATAAAATAGAGAGAGAATAAGAAATAAATAAAATGAAGAAAAAATCTCAAACATATGTTAAATATAATTTTATTTAACAAATTATTCTTATATAAGATTATGAGTCAATAATCACTATGCAAATCTCAAAAAATCTATTTAATCTAATTATATAAAATTCAATCTCTACAGAATAACTCATAAAATTATTTGTTGATGTACAAAATCTTTGGTAGATAAGAGTGATTAAGAGACACATGTATGCACTATGACGGTGAAACTGATCACAACATCAGATGGATTTAATTGCACACTTCCTTAAAGTATCATTTGTACACTTTCCTAACTATTTTTATATATTAAAATATAAATGTATAATTTGCAGGCGAAATTGTGAATTGTGGCCATTTTACAAATAATAATCAGTGCAGGCAATACACGTGGGAGCACACGGCTTGTAATTAGGGAAGTTGCACCAAGTATTTGTATGAAAAAAAAAAAAAAAATTCTTACTCACGTCAAATTGGTTTAACGCACCCGATTAGTCCCAGAGTAGAAGAGTGAGGCTTAATTTTTTTTAAATAATATAAATGAGAGAGAGGGAATAAGAAAATGAAAATTGTAAAAAAAAAAAAAATGAAGACATATAAAATCGTATGTAAGATTCATTCCACTTTTTTTTTTTTTGAGACTTTCATTGGATTTGGCAAATTCAATAAAGAGTTTATAAATTAATGTTAAAGATATTTGATGTATTAATTTTTTAAAAAATAAATTTTATTTTAATAAATTATTATAAATAATTTATAACTTAAAAATTAATTTATAAACTATGATCTATTTTATAAGTTAATTACTTGAAATATTTTCTTTATCTCGTTCCATTATCCATCATAATTCATAAATCATGGTCAGCAGTAAAAATTCCGCACCCCGTTCCGCTAGTCGCTAGATACAATAATACGGTTTAGGTCCAATCGTAATTGTATCCGAAAAACATTCTCAACTTTTTTTTTTTTTTTTTTGTGTCTCTAAGAATTGTTCCATCGGCATGCAATGCCGCTGTCGTGTTTCTGAAATAAATATCCTGGTTAAAAAAAAAAAAAGTGCCAGATAAGCAGGTAAATTCTAAAAAATCGGAAGTTTTTCTCTTCCTTGCCGTCATCATTTTATTTTTTTCCCGAGAAACCAGCTATCTTTCTATCGAAAATTCGTTAAAATTAGACTATTTTCTATCGTAATCCCTCGGATCTACGTTTTTTATTTTTAAAACTTTCCCTACCTCGCTCCCTCGTCCACTATCCTCACTTTAGTTTCCCAACCCTCTTCTGAGACCGTGCACATGAAGAAGAATCTTTGAGCTTCTAAGAGATTTTCTGTAATCATCCGGGTTGAGCCAATCACTCAATCAGGATTGGTTTGATTGAAGGAAAAGTTTGCAACTTTGCAGGATTTCGGTCGATTGAGGAAGTAGTTGATTGTATCTTTGTCGTTCCCGTGGTCGAGGATTGTGATTGTAGGAAGATAGTGATGGGAAAGGTGGCGGTGGGAGCTGCAGTTGTTTGCGCCGCAGCTGTTTGTGCGGCGGCGGCGCTGGTCGTGCGCCACCGGATGAGGAATTCTGGGAAGTGGGCCCGTGCCATAGCTATAGTCAAGGAGTTTGAGGAGAAGTGTGGGACCCCAATTGTGAAGCTCAGACAGGTGGCTGACGCCATGACTGTGGAGATGCATGCAGGTCTCGCATCTGAAGGTGGAAGCAAGCTCAAGATGTTGATCAGCTATGTTGATAATCTCCCAACTGGGTTCGTAAATCTATGTTCTTTTTCCTCAATGGTCAATTTCCCATTATAAGTAGGGTGTTTGTTGTTTTTGTAAGTTGCATAAGATTCATTACTTTTCCTCAAGTGAGGTAATTCAAAATATTCTATTGATTGGAAATCTCCAAGGGTCGAGCTTGGTCTCGGATTCGAGGGCCATCTGTCATATATTCACAAAGAAGAATTGATTTCGGTATTATTAATTTCTATATAGTTTTTCAGATTTTCTATCATATATGTGTTTTTAATTAATATTTTTATGTGCTAATAAGAGTTCTGTCCAATAGTTCAAGTTTAATTAACTCATTATCATTTCATTTATCCACTTTTGTTTGAAGCATCTTCAGGAAGAGGAAATTATTGTGATAAAAGTATCGCATTGTATTTTGACTGATTGAGGGAATATGAGGTTTTCGTCATATTAACTTGTAAATTTAATGATTTCTTCCTCCTTGGGTTGTTTCTCACTTAGCCCTTTGTATCAGGGATGAGAAAGGCCTCTTTTATGCATTGGACCTTGGTGGCACAAACTTCCGTGTCATTCGTGTGCACTTGGGCGGAAAAGGCATAGGTGTTGTCAACCAAGAGTTTGAAGAAGTTTCAATTCCTCCTCATTTGATGACTGGTTCTTCGGACGTAGGTCTTTTAAGGGAAATTAAATATTGAGCCCTGCCTACTCCACTAACATCACTCTAAATTATTTGAATTATGTCATGACAGGCATTATTTGATTTTATAGCATCAGCCCTTGCTAAATTTGTTGATTCAGAACCTGAAGAATTTCATCCTCCGCCTGGAAGAGAGAGAGAACTGGGTTTCACCTTCTCCTTCCCAGTGAGACAAACATCAATTTCATCTGGGAATCTGATTAAGTGGACCAAGGGTTTCAACATTGAAGATGCGGTAACTCTTACTACCTATATTTAATTTTATTTATATTTCCATTCGTGTTTGTAGTCATTTATGTTGATTATGCTTATGATGCATAGTCCAGACGTGTGCACATGTGTTATCTCTTTGTTAGAGACTCACAGTCAACCACCTTTGTGGATCTCTCGAGTCTGGAAATCATAAGGCTAGCTACATCATGATTCACTTGTGTATCATAGAGAATTTTTCTAGCTGTCTCTTTTGTGGGTTCTCTTTGGATTGTTAGGTTGGAGAAGATGTGGTGGGAGAACTGACTAAGTCAATGGAAAAAATTGGCCTGAATATGCGTGTCTCAGCTCTGGTCAGTTCCTTTTTCCTTTTCGATTTTTTAGTTATAAATTTGTAATCAGGCTTTAAAAATGATGATTTTCATTTTATCTGTTATAAAAATTGGGATTATGAAGTTTGAAAGTGTCAATCACGTTCTTATTGGTAATTTTTATATCTCAAATTCATACCAAACCTAACTGGTGATGTCATGCAGGTCAATGATACCATTGGAACAATGGCGGGGGGCAGATACTATAATCAGGATGTCATTGCTGCTGTGATTCTTGGTACTGGGACGAATGCAGCGTATGTAGAGCGGGCACATGCAATTCCAAAGTGGCATGGTCTTCTGCCAAAATCAGGAGAGATGGTAAGTAAGCATGAATTTGAATGATTGTTATTCTGGTCTTGTGTTTTAAAACTTTCTATACTATGCAAGTAAGAGGCATTGACACTAATTTTTTTGTTGCAATAGGTCATCAACATGGAGTGGGGTAATTTTCGATCTTCTCATCTTCCTTTATCAGAGCATGATCAAGCTCTGGACTCAGAGAGCTTAAACCCTGGAGAACAGGTAATGATCATCTATCATAAGTTTAAACAACAAGTGTGCATTTGTAACACATTTCTGTTGTTGCTTGCAGATTTTTGAGAAGTTGATTTCTGGTATGTATTTGGGGGATATTGTAAGGAGAATTTTATTGAAAATGGCTGCAGAAGCTGACTTCTTTGGAGATACTGTTCCACCCAAGTTGAAAATTCCTTTCATACTTAGGTATGAATGTCCAACCAAAAACTCCATTTCTACTTGTCTAGACTGACAGTTGTTTATATAGCTATGAACTGTACTTTTTGGGAATGTTTGCTTATTAATTGACGTGGCCAACAGTGATTCATATACTTCGTCTTGCTTGTTATTTGCTATGGCTACTCAAAAAGTTGAACCTATTAAGACACATTCTCTGCTCTCTGTTCTAATCAATCATGTCAGTGCTATTCATCCTTTATATTATAGTCTACTTCTCTCAGATTTTTCACAATGCTTGGCTTAAAAGTTATTGCTGTTGTTAATCGGTGGCCAGGCCATTGAGATATTTGCTCGCCATTTTGATTTGTGAAACTAGTAATTGATACAAGGATCCAGGCATACTGCAGTATTGGATTTGTTTTGTGAAACTAGTAATTGGCACAAATGTTTTTTTTTTAATCCCTTTTTGTATTTTATGGAGGAATGAAGATGTTTTACATTCCTAATGCCTCATATTTCTTTTCTTTGAGTAACCTTTACAGTTGTATAGAAATTTGGAAGGAATATATAAATTTGTAGAATGCAATTTGGGGCCACTCCAATTTCATTTTGACCTCCCCATTCTCCTATCCTTGGTTTTAAATCCTCAGCTTTCATTCCAGCCAAACACACTGTTATTATTCTTTCAAAATTAAATGTGTGGCCTAATTGCATGGCATGACTCTTTTGATTCTCCCCGTGATCACACCTCTTTAATGCCTATCAACTCCTCCTTCATGTGCTCCCACCACTCCTGCCTTCAGATCTTGTGCGTAAGGGGATACTATAGGACAACTGTTCAAAATGGCAACTGCCATTTGCTTTTAATGTAATCTTATTTGTTGACATATTTTAACGTTTTCACTTATTTTGCCCTGTTTTGAGTTGTATAAATATTCACTGTAACACATTGCTTTGGAGTTTTCACCTTTTTATGTATGCATTTTATAGGACACCTGACATGTCTGCCATGCATCATGACACATCTCCAGATCTGAAAGTGGTTGGAAATAAATTACGGGATGTATTAGAGGTGTGTATGCTCTAGCGGCTGTGTTGAATTTCAATTTAGTTGTCTGGTTTCACATCTATATTTCATCATGTGAATTGCTTCTCTTGACCTTTTTTTTTTAGTCGTGGTAAACTGAACTATCAGGCTCTACTGTTAGTGAGGATGCAACTATTTGGTTTATTAGGTGTTTTTCCAGTTGTGTCTTAATTTGTCACTATGATGAAGTAGATTCTTCTTTTTTTGATCAATCAAAAAATTGTCCCCTTCCCAACCTATGCAGTCCCCATGAGTCCTGTCTTTTTCTGTAAATAACATTAATTAGAATCTTGTTAGATAAATTTATGCAAGTTATTATGAGGGCAATAAGATTTGGATTTTTCCAATAAAACTCACCATCTTTCGTTTTGGTCAGATCTCTAATACATCCCTGAAAATGAGGAAGATTGTTGTGGAACTTTGTGACATTGTTGCTAATCGTGGGGCCCGGCTTTCGGCTGCTGGTATTTTAGGCATACTCAAGAAAATAGGGAGAGACACAATTAAGGTAGGGGAGAAGCAGAAATCAGTTATAGCATTGGATGGAGGATTGTTTGAACACTACACTAAATTCAGAAATGGCATGGAGAGTACACTAAAGGAGTTGTTAGGAGATGAGGCAGCCGAGACCATTGTCATTGAGCATTCTAATGATGGCTCTGGCATTGGAGCAGCACTCCTGGCCGCTTCTCACTCCCAGTATTTGGGGTTGGAGGAGTCCTGAAAATGTAATGGTTTCAATTTTTTTAATACCTTACAGAACAACAAAATGAGGCAGCAAAGCCTTAGTTACTGGTCTGCAGAATTTTTAACCAAAGAACAGACAAGTAACTAATTGTTGGGGAGTTACTTTGGTTCCAGTAGTCTCTGTCTCCCCGAGACATTTTAAGGAATAAAATGATAGGTGTAAACTAGACTTTGGAGTAGCTACTTTTTGCAGAATACAGCCTGTTTTCGAAGGGAATAAATCAGGACTTCCTATGTATTGGCAATGCTTAAAGATTTTAATTGAAAGGTTCTCTTAGATTATAAATGAAGAGTTGATTGTTTTGACTAATCTAAATTGCATATCTTGGCATGCTTTCTATTTGATTATCCCATGTGATTTCCAACGAAGCAGATCATTCGGGACTCTGATAACAAATATCCCAATATTGATATCAATTTTCCAACCAAATGTACAAGCATAGTCTTATTATTAAGCCTTATAATCATGTTTGCATATTTTGTAAATTTCGGCAAGACAAACTTTTTAAGGAAAATGCTACTTCTAATATTACAATTTATATATTTTCATATGACAGTACAATTTGAATTTATTAATATGGATATAATTCAGATGGTAGTATATGTGTAAACATAAAAGAGTTACAAATGCTGGTGACGCAAGTAACTCTTCTATTGCAATATGAAAAGAAAACACTGCAGATTAATATGGGTTTGTAACAATACAAATTCCTTGGAAGTATTTATATATTTGGTTGGATAAAATGAAATGAAAATGGAATAAAATCATTCCATGATTTTGTTTAGTTTGGTAAGGAAGGAATAGACATTCTATTTTATTTTTATATTTGGTACAATAAAATATTATAAGAATAAAATAAAAAAATAATCAATTACAATAATATCTTTATAACAAAAAAATAATAAAAATATTATCTAAAAGTAATAAGAAAATGTGCAATGCTTCAATTTTTTAAGTTACATAACATTTCATTTTTTTTTTTCAAATGTGTTAATTTTTTTTCATAATTTTAACTCATTTTATATATCAATAAATAAATTTAAATTTATTAATTTTTATTTCATATTAAATAATTTTATATAATAAATAATATTTATTTTATAAATAATACAAAATATATTATTATAAATTTTATAATTAAAAATATAATTATCAAAATAATATGATTTTATTATTTATTAATATAAGAACAATTTTAAAATATACAAAAGATGTAATGAATAAAAGTATAAAAAAGTCAATATATGAATAAGGAAATGACTTATTCCACTAATTTTGTGATGGAATGATAATTTCTACTTCATAATGTATATCAAATAAATTTTTTATTCTTTCTCCTTCAATTCCATCTAATCAAATCAAAAAGTAAAACATTATAAAATATCTGAATCTTACAAAAGATATATCACTTGGAAACTGAAAAGCCAGTAAAGCTAACTATGATAATTAATATCCAAGCTATGTTCCACTTTTCGAATTCTTGAGAAGGGGAACAGCATCATGGTGAATTTTAACATGCTTCGCAGTAAAGCCGTAGGGTTCACTGCATTTGAGCAACATTTCCAAGACTTCCTTCATGGAAGGCCTATTAGAAGGCAGTGTGGCTGTGCACATCACCCCAAGTTTGAAGACATGGCACATTTCATCCAAGTAACATGCTTCCTTGATGTCTTTGTCTAAAGCCTCTTCTACACTGCTTCCTACCAGAAATTGACGCCATGCCCATTCTGCAAGAGATGAGTGTTCATCTCCGTAATTAGCTTCTTTTCCTGTTGTCAGTTCCAACAGGATAACCCCAAAGCTATACACGTCAATTTTCTCGTTCACTTTTGTTGTTTGAGCATACTCTGCAATTTTAGTTTCACAAATCCATTCAGTTTATACTACTGCAATATACCTTGCAGGAAAAAAATGCATAGAAATCCAAGAAGGAACAAAAGGGTTGAACATGGTATTCACCTGGGGCAATATAGCCAAATGATCCAGCCACAGATGACATAGTGGCAAGTTCATCTGGCTTGATCAACAGCCTGGCTAGACCAAAATCTGCTATTTTTGCATTGAATTCAGAATCCAAAAGTATGTTGCTTGTCTTAATATCTCGATGAACAACAGGCGGTGAGCAGTCATGGTGCATGTAGCTCAGACCTTGGGCAGCTCCAATGGCTATCTGCAGTCTCTTTGGCCAATCAAGGACAGCATGATGGACTGTATTTGACATAGCTGATGGCCTAGTCTCTTTGTATAGCCACCGATCAAGGCTATGTTTTTCCAGATATTCATAAACAAGAAGTAGAGAATTCTCACCTGAAATACAGCATAACAACTTCACTATGTTGTTATGACGAATATTGCTCAGTATTTTAACCTCGGCAAAAAATGCATTCTCAAGCTTTTTTCCCAACTTTCTGTTATTACATATCTTCTTCACAGCAACATAACCACCTCTCTGATTGATGGCAATACGATATACAGTGCCATATCCCCCACTGCCTATAATATTATGTTCAGTCAATCCTGACACAATACTTGATTCTGTGAAACTTAGCCTCTGAAAGGAAGTGAGCTTCCATGAGGAATCAAATGCTTGCTTTCTTCTTCTGAGAACTCTGATAACAAAGAGTGAAGACAAGAGAGCCGCTAAAGAGGCTACAACGACCAGACTTAAGATCAAGGCAAGAGGCACAGACGAGCCCTTGCTTGACCCTTGAGGGCCGGAATTGCACAGGGCAAGGTTTAGTACTTTGGTATCAACACAAAGACCGGGATTGTTCAAAAAGCTACTAGAATACACAAGATTTTCGAATTCACTTGGGATCCTACCAGTCAAATGATTGGAGGAGAGATTCAAATTGGTGAGTCTCAGAAGGGCAAGCTGGAGTGGAATTTGGCCAGAAAACTGATTTTCTGACAAATCTAACACGTTCAGGGCAGGCAGCTGGCCAATTTCAACTGGGATTTCATCAGAGAGTTGGTTCCGACTCAAATTTAGAGTTATTAAGGACTTCCATGATAATATATCTGATGGAAGTGGTCCTGTGAGCTGGTTCTGATCAAGCAACAGAGTTGTTAACCTAGGAAGAGCGGTTAGCTCTTTTGGAATGCTTCCACTGAAGAGATTCTTACTGGCATTAAAAACCACGACATTTGTCCAGGAAGATACTCCTGCTGGAATTCTACCTGAGAACTGATTGTAACTCATACTGAAGAGTGAAATATTCAAAGACAGTCTTTCAGGAAGCTCACCAGTGAACTTATTCTCATTTATCATGAAAGTTGACAAATTCAGATGTGTCCAGAGAGCTACAGGAATGTTGCCAGAAAACTTGTTATTGTTAATTTTGAGAATTTCCAACGTGCTGCAATTTCCTAGCGATTCCGGCAAGTTCCCACTTAGTTTATTGTCGTAAACTGCTAATCCGTATAACTTGCCGTGGTAGCATAAATTCTCTGGCAACCTTCCAGTGAAATTGTTTGAAGAAACTTCAAAGTTTTCGAGCTCTGAGTACCGACCAAAATCTTGAGGAAGAGTACCTGATAAATTGTTGAGGAAAACTCCGAAATCTTTTAGAGATGGAAGACGGCCTAGACTTTTTGGTATCTCGCCTGATAATTGATTCATAAACAAATTCAAATTGGTTAATTTTTCAAGCTTTCCAATACCATCTGGAATCGTCCCAGTGAGATCATTATTTGAAACATCAAGGTCGGTCATGTTTAATGCTTCAATCACCCCAGGGATCTCACCAGAAAGCCTGTTATTTCGAAGATAAAGCTGCGTTAGATTTTTCAGGGTAAACAAACTGCTGGGAATCCTCCCAGTTAAACTATTGTCATATAAAGCCAATTCCTCCAAAGCCACCATTTCTCCAATGGTTTCTGGGATTTCCCCAACCAAGTTCGTATCATACATCCAAAGTCGCTTCAATTTCTTCAACTGCGTAAAGTTTGAAGGCAACTTTGTGGGAGGGAGTTTGCTGTTAAGGGCAATCCATAAGACTTCAAGATTGGGCAAGTTGCCAATTTCAGCTGGGATAGTGCCATTAAACTGACACTTATAAAGTTGAAGACTTGTTAGCTCCTTCATCCTCCCAATACTCGCCGGAATATCGCCGGAGAAGTTGTTGGCGCCAAGTATAAGAACACGGAGGTTAGACAAGCGGTCAATATCATCTGGAATCCGACCAACAAATTTGTTCTGTGAAAGGTCAAGATACTCTAGCTTTGAGCAGTTGTAGAGAGCTTTAGGGAACTCACCAGGAATGTTATTGTATTGAAAATCAAGGTGTGTAAGGTTTTTGAGGTCACAAATGAACGTTGGTATTGTTTGGGTTAAGTTAGTGCGAACGAGAGTCAGTGCAGTGACAGAGCCATCGGTGCAATTGATCTCTGGCCAAGAGCAGTGGGATGAGCTTGAAGGGGTCCAGTGATTGAGGAATGGTGGGTTTTGCAGGTGTTGCTTAATCTTCAGTAAGACTGCATGTTCATCATCATAGAGCAGAGACTGTGAGTGTGCACAGCTCAGGAAAACGAAGAAAATGGAGAAAAATGGGATTCTGACATATTCTGTGGTTAATTTTGACATCTGGGGTGTCTAAGCTTTTCGAGTTTACACTCTGTTTTGTTGAAGTTGAAAAGAGCTAATAATTGGCTCGGTTAGAAGAAGATGATAACATTCACTGCAACATTGGAATTCCTCAAGGAACGTTGAAACTTGATGGCTTGCTTAAGATCAAAACCAGGGGCAAACGTATTTGCCACTCCGCAGGTCAACGGACGCCAGAAAATTTATTAGTGATTCAGAAACAAGGACCGTGAATCACCTCCATTCTATGGTTTCTACGATCCAATCTCTATCTATGACGTATCTCCTTCATCTAGATGTGGGTCCACGTGTAGTAATGGAAGACTAGTCAAACTATCTCTCTCTAAATAATAATAATAATAATAATAGTCTATTTGTGGCTCTTTACCCACTTCCACTTTCTTCACTTGGTTGATAGCTTGAATAGTCAAATGGATTTTCCTTCCTCCATCTTCCAAAACTAACATGTTTTTTTATCAAAGGCATCAAATGGCAGATAATTCGATTAATTTTGAATAAGTTTGACATTTGAGATACTAAAATATGTATATCACATGACACTATGGGTATGATATTATGGATATCTCATGAAATTGTTTTTCTAGATGTTCTATTTTTTTTTCTTTCCGTGAGTACAAAAAATTTAGAAATAAACATTAGTAGAAATTGTTTTAGTGCTATCTCTCTTTGCTTAAGGGACGGATTCAGATGTATGCGTCTGACTTTGTGGTGTTTCTAGGAATAATGAGGCAGATGGAGCACACCTTTCCTGACACATGCACCATGGCAGAACTTTCCTCCATAAAAGATAATGATGCCAGCATCATGTAGTGCCAACAATGAAGACCTCAACGTATGTATTCTACTTACACACGTGAGACGTATCTCCTCCATATGTATGAATCTCACACAAATTAAATTAAATTTATTCTATTTATTTTGAATAGACAAAACATCTGTTGAAAACTAACTTCATTGAGTTAATATTAAATAAAATTATGCAAAGTATTGAGAATAGGAAATATTACAAAGTTTTCTTTTTATCTTTGCCAGTATTGCTAGTCTAAAGTTGCTATCCTCTCATGACTGGGGTACATCAATTACACAGGAAAGTATGATAACTGAAATTCCAATCTAGCTACATATCATTATCAATATGCAACCTATGCTCACTCTTGGAATTATGAAGGAGGGGAACAACATCAAAGTGACTTTTAAGATGCTTCTCCGCAAATGCATATGGGCTACTGCATTCCAGCAATATGTGCAGAACCTCCTTCATGGAAGGCCTATTAGAAGGCAGTGTGGCCGTACATATCACCCCAAGTTTGAAGACCTTGCTCATTTCATCAAAGTAAAACTTTCCCATTATTTCTTTGTCCAGAACCTCTTCGATTGAGCCTCCTACTTGCATTTGACGCCATGCCCATTCCGCGAGAGATGAATGCTCATCCCCATAATTGGCCTCTTTTCCTGTTGTCAGTTCCAACAGGATAACCCCAAAGCTATACACATCAATTTTCTCGTTCACCTTCCTTGTTTGAGCATACTCTGCAATTCCAGTTTGAAAAATTAAAAACAAACAAAATTAAGATCAGCAAAAGATAAAACTGAATGTATAAAAATGCAATCAAAAGATTGAGAATGCCATTTACCTGGAGCAATATAGCCAAATGATCCAGCCACAGTTGACATGGTAGCAAGTTCTCCTGGCGTGGCCAACATCCTGGCTAGACCAAAATCAGCTATTTTGGCATTAAACTCGGAATCTAAAAGTATGTTGCTTGCCTTGACATCTAGATGAACAACAGGTGGTGAGCACTCATGGTGCAAGTAGCTCAGACCTTGGGCAGCTCCTATGGCTATCTGCAGTCTCTTTGGCCAATCAAGGACATCATGGATAGATCCTGACATAACGGATGACCTATTCTTTTTGTGAAGCCATCCATCAAGGCTACGCTTTTCCAGATACTCATACACAAGGAGCAGAGAATTCTCACCAGAAATACAACACAACAACTTCACTATGTTATTGTGACGAATAGTGCTCAGTATCTTAACCTCCGCAATAAATGCCTTCTCAAGCTTCTCCTTTAATTTTCTGTTATTCCATATCTTTTTCACAGCAACAAAATCACCTTTCTGATTTATGGCAACACGGTATACCGTACCATATCCACCACTTCCTATAACATTTTGTTCTGTCAATCCTGACACAATGTTCGATTCTGTGAAACTCAACCTCTGGAAGGAAGTGAGTTTCCATGAGGAATTCAATCCTCGCTTTCTTTTTCTGTGAACTTTGAATATGTAGAGTAATGACAAAAAAGCCACTAAACAGGCCACTGTCACCAAGCTTATAATCAAAGCCAGAGGCACAGAAGAGCCATTACTTTGCCTTTGAGTGCCAGAATTGCATAAGGTGAGGTTTAGTACTGGGCTATCAGCACAGAGACCAGGATTGTCCAGAAAGCTACCGGCATACACTAGATTTTCAAATTCACTCGGTACCCTGCCCGTCAAATCATTGGAAGAAAGATTGATATTGGTGAGACTTGGACGGGCTAGTTGGGACGGAATTTGGCCAGAGAGTTGATTTTCTGACAAATCCAGCACACTAAGCACAGGTAAATTACCAATTTCATCTGGGATTTTTCCAGATAGTTGATTTTTGCTCAAATTTAGAATTGTTAAGGACTTCCATGATATTATATCTAATGGAAGTTGTCCTGTGAGCTGGTTCTGATCGAGCAACAGAGTTTGTAACTGAGGAAGAGCGGTTAGCTCTTGTGGAATACTTCCACTAAAGAGATTCTTACTGGCATTAAAAACCACCACATTTGTCGAGGAAGATAATCCGGCTGGAATTCTTCCTGAGAACTGATTGTAGCTAATGCTAAAAAGTGAAAAACTCGATGACACTCTTTCAGGAAGCTCACCTGTGAACTTATTCTCGTTTATCATGAAAATTGACAAGTTCAAAGATGACCAAAGGCCTGCAGGAATGTTGCCAGAAAACTCATTATTGTAGATTTTCAAACTTTGCAGGCTACTGCAATTTCCCAGTGATTGCGGCAACTCCCCACTTAGATTGTTGTCATAAGTTACTACTTTAGATAACTTGCCATTGTAGCATAAGTTCTCAGGCAATTTTCCCGTTAAACTATTAGATGAAACAAAAAAGGTTTCAAGCTCCGAGTACCTGCCGAAGTCTGGAGGAATAGTGCCAGATAAATTGTTGAGAAAAACACCAAAATCTTTCAGAGCTGGAAGCCGGCCTAGAATTTCTGGTATCTCTCCAGATAATTGGTTCATAAACAAATTCAAAACTGATAACTTTTCAAGCTTACCAAGACCATCTGGTATTTTCCCTGTGAGATTATTCTCTGAAACATCCAATTCAGTCATGTTTAATGCTTCCACTACCAGAGGTATCTCACCAGAAAGCATGTTTTGATAAAGCTCCAGTATCCTTAGATTCTTCAGCGTAAACACACTGCTCGGAATTTCCCCAGTTAAACCATTCCCCCTTAGATTTAATTCCTCCAAAGCCACCATCTCTCCTATGGTTTCTGGGATTTCCCCAACCAAATTCGTGGCATACATCAAAAGTTGCTTCAATTTCTTTAACTTGGTAAAGCTTGGAGGCAATCTTGTGGGAGGGAGTTTGGGATTAGAGAATATCTGCAAAATTTCAAGATTGGACAAGTTGCCAATTTCAGCAGGGATTGTGCCATTAAATTGACACTGATAAAGTTGAAGAGTTGTTAGTCGCTCCAAACGACCAATGCTTGCCGGAATATCACCAGAGAAGTTGTTAGCACCAAGGATAAGAACACTAAGGTTAGCCAAGCGGTAAATGTCATCTGGAATCTGACCAACAAATAGGTTCTGCGAAAGGTCGAGGTACTCAAGTTTGGAGCAGTTGTAGAGAGCTGTAGGAAACTCCCCAGGAAAGTAATTAAATTGAAGATCAAGGTGTATTAGGTTCTTGAGGTCACAGATGAATGGTGGTATTGTTTGGGTGATGTTTGTGTTGATGAAAGCCAAAGCAGTGACAGAGCCATTGGTGCATTTGATCTCTGGCCAAGTGCAGTGAGATGAATTTGAAGGGGTCCAGTGATTCAGGAATGGTGGATTTTCTAGGTATTGCTTTATCTTCAATAGAACAGTATGTTCTTGATCATACATTTGAGATTGTGAATGGGCATAGCTGAGAAAGAGGAAAAAAGTGAAAAGGAAGTAAATGGGCGTATTCACACATGTTGGGCGTAATTCGGACATTCTGTGTATATTGAAGTCTTCTGGTTCACAAACTGAGCTATTGAAGTTAAAGAGCAGCTGATAAGCTCAAGAACGAGATGATAATTTTCAGTACTCGTCTGCAATCTTGAAAAAGTTGAAAATGCATGGCTGGAAGTCAGACTTTGGGAATTTTCTTTCAATATTGTTATTGACTATGTGTTGAGGTCAAATGTAATGGCCAAAATCTGGTGGGACTTGAGACGAGGATCATCAATAACAAGTGTATCCTTGCCGTGCTGCTAACTAAAACATCTAGATAGATTCAATAATATGTCAAATGTCTCTTAATGTTTTATTTTATCAGTTTTGCGTCCGCACCCGGAAAAGTAATAAAAATAAAAGGACAAACTAGTCCGAATATATCTAAAGGCAGTTTTCTAATTAATCCAATTACAATATGCAACTGAAAGTTGGTAAAAGTGGGGTGCAAAACTAATTTGCACAAAATAATAGATTTAATGATTTCTGCAAAATATAAGGTGTAATTATAATATATATTTTACACTCTTCTCTTGTTATATACAAAAAAAACAAAATAGCACTATCATAGTGAATTAATTTATTGCGATAATAACACAAAAACATGTCCCATCAAGAGATTGCAAAGCATAAATTTCTTTATTTTGTGTTCACGTTGAAAAGTATGTGAATTTTAAGGTTGGTAAGTAGATGCCCCAACACACACATTCAAGCCTTTTAGCCTTCCGGGAAGCATCCCAATTGATGGTTTCTAAATTAATTAACAGGTGAACAAAGCGCGAAGCAACTGCAGAACGCCATTTTTGAACGTTGACTTGACCATCATAACTCGCCCTTTGCGTCTCCAACTTGGGTTGTTTTTTTTTGGTAGGAGGGATACAACGAAAGAAAAAATCAGAAACAAATAAACAAACGCCCCTGGTGTCAGCCAGCAGAATCTCATCCAAGGCAACATGGGTTGTTGGCTAATCGATTTAAACCAACGGTGAGTTATTGCTTTTCTATTTCCACTTAAATGGTTGTGCCAGAAAGCAAGTGTCTGTCAACCTCACGTACATTTTCCACCCTTCTATTCTTATATTTTTGTACTTTTCTACTTCAACCATTGTGAGAACGAGAAGACTGCACAACGCAAAGACTGAAAAGCAGAGACACCCAACACAAGCGAAAGTATCGTTAACTGCTTAGGGAATTCTAAATTGATCTTAAAAGCATATTAAAAATATATATTTTTATATAGAGTATATTGATAGTATAATTTAAAAGCATGAAAATCATTATGAAAGTAATATATTATAAATATAAAATTTAATGGCAGTAAGTACAAAGAATTGAGAACTTATAAATTTTATTGATTTCTGAGTATTATATACAAAAAATTTTGAAAGAAAAAAAAATTATAAATATTAAAGAGGAAGGGACATGGTTACAAAGGTCATAGGTTTTGTGCTTAAACTCTTTTGAAAGGTAATTGAAAAGTCTTGCATGAGGTTTGGTTTTTCCTTGTCATTGTCTTGAAAATTCTTCTACTTTTATAAAGGTTGATCAATGCTTCAAACTTGAGACTCTTCTTCATTTTGATCTAGAGGGCTTGAAATTTCCTTCAAATTTCTTAAAGCATCTTAAATAGTAATTGAAGAGTCTGGAGGTATTTGAACAGTATTTTCTATTTTGAATTTTTCTTTTTCATTAAAAGCTTCTTGAATTATCGTACTGAAAGAATCTTGAATAGTTGATAAAGGATGTCACTCTTTTAAAAATGAGACTCTTAGGGAAATTATTGCATCTTGAAGAAGGAATCTTAAATAGCTGATGAATGACATTACTCTTTTTAAAATGAGATTGAGAAAGAAATTATTGCATCTTGAAGTCTTGAATTATTAGTTAGGAATTATTCCATAGCAATCATCTTCATTTGTTGAAAAGCAAATCGAACTTCTTCATTGTTTGAGTTATTTTATTCATCACTATTTATTTGAGACAAAGTTTCCAACAATTTTTTCTTGAACTCATGTTTTGAAGAAGCACTTGCCAGTTGTGCTAAGGACTTATTTTGGTTATGAGAAAGTTGGTTTGATCTTGAGGTAACGCCTTCATTTAATAATTGTATTTAAAATATTTATAACAGCTGGGGCATCAACAAATTCAATTTTGATTTTGTTCCACCATTTAACCCTAGACACTTGAGTCAAGCTTAATGGACAAAGGTTTGGATATTTTTTGAGAACTATATAATCTCAACACAATATCTAAGTAATTTTGAATTTTACACAAAAATGTTGTAGTTTATCTATTTTTTTTTACTTAATTTTTAAGAAAATAAATCAAAACTTTCTTGTATTTTTGTATCAAATTTGTGGAGTTGGTCCACAAATTTTGAACCATTC
Organism: Saraca asoca; assembly: GCA_026873985.1. NCBI lineage: Eukaryota > Viridiplantae > Streptophyta > Magnoliopsida > Fabales > Fabaceae > Saraca > Saraca asoca. The sequence continues at coordinate 918 of JANHAO010005887.1, read as the reverse complement.
TTAAAACCTGAGGATTTTTTGAACAAGTTAAAAACAATTTAATAAACTAGGAGTAGGAGTAATTGTTATAAAAAAGAATATTAAACCAAGCTTTCTTGTAATCTTTGTAATTAATAGTTTCAATTTGAAAATAAACTTGAAGTTTCTTGTAAATATAATCTAAAACTATACTTGAAATTTCTTGTAAATGTAGGGGAGGAAAGTCCCCAATCTTGTAGGGTAAGAATCCTTATAATTTTGATTGTTGAAAATGTTATTTTTTGTGGATTTGAAGGATCAGCTTTATACTCTAGTTCAATTGATTGAGTTTGAAGAAGAATTAGTTCATAAAACTCTTTTTTTTTTCTAAAATATTCCAAAATGTAGTGCCAATTTTGAGGTAAAATTTGTTTGGCACTGTCATAAGATGTGGTTGCCAATTGATGCTCCTCTATTGTTGATATGAGAATTTTAATATCTAAGACTACATACCCTGTATCTTAAGAATATACTGATTTTGAAGGAATGGTGCTTAGAGAAAATAGACTTACTATTAAGGTTGCTGTTTCAAGATAATTTCTTGGAGGTTGTGGTATTGATCCAAGGGTATTGAATCTGATTTGAGAAGGTAAAACTGTAGATCCTAATGAAGATCATATCATTGATTTAGGTTGGTTGGGTGATATTGAAGGTTTTATGACATAATTTACTATTAATCTCTTTAGAGAAGGATTTGATTTACTCATCTTTAATGTCTTGAAAGATTTTCTTAAATAAGAAAATGAGTTTTGATGAAGGACTTTTGGAATATATATATACATATATATAATTTTGATCCATTGCTCCTCAAAACCTGTTAGATGTGTGTGTGTATTTCAAAAGGTTAAAAGTCCCACATAGGATGGTTTGTGAGAAGTCCTAGTGTATAAATATTAAGAT
>JANHAO010005886.1:0-22286 GCA_026873985.1 Saraca asoca | reverse complement strand
TTATGTAATTTAAATAATTAATAAATGATTTTTAAGTAATTTTAATAATTAATAAATAATTATTAAGTAATTTAAATAATAAATATTTATTAATTGATTAACATAAATAAATAAATATTAAAAAACTAAAATAAAAATAGAGAAATTCATAAATTAACTGATTATTACTATTATGTACTAGATATTGGCTGAACAGCACACCAATAAAACTGTGCTTTATGTCTTTTAGTGATTATTACTCCATATGTCCTAAAATGGTGTCAGATTTGTATATATATAAATACATTAAAATACAAATTGCATAAAAAAGTGGAGATTAGTAAGTAGTGTGAGATTAGTAAATGGAAGCAAACCTTTTGCTTTATGCTGTCTATATTCTTATGTTGCAGGTAGTTGCTAGCTCAACTTTATTTTGTTCTGCACATAATACAAGTAAGTCTAAGAAACTTACAATAGAACTAATATTATTACTACATAGTAACATCAACAGAAAAAAAATTTGAGGCTAGTGTCTAGTATTGAAGATGAAGATATATGATTGTCCAGAATAGCATAAATTAAAGCCTGGTCCATCCATTTATTAAAATTTTATCCATTTTTTTCAACCCTTAATCATACTGCAATTTACTATTATAAGGAAGGGAGTGAAATTCATCATCTCCATGCAGTTTTCCCTCAGAGATAGATCAGAAAAAGGTGAAATATATGTCCTTACGTGACGTGGACTACACAATGCAATAGGAAGCAGTAAAAAAATGTTGGCAAAGATGCTCCAACCTAAGATATACTCTAACCTACACAATGTACTAGGAAAAAGATTTAGAGCAAACCCAATTTGCCACTTATTCCATCTTATTGTGAGATGTAATTGATACATATATACCATGTCAATCAACTATTGTAGAAAATGACCAAGTGTGTCCGGCATTTACAACTACCTTCAGATCAAGCTAATACCTCAAGTACGATTCATGTAGAAATATAGGGAGACACAGGTAAATACCATACTACATTCAAGAATACTAGAGGAAAATATATCCTAACTTACTTGTGATTAAAAGAATCCTTCACAGTTCATAGTTGACAAGACTTACTTTTGGACTTTTACAAGCACTAAAAAAGTACTCCATCCTTTACTAAAGTTTTCCTTTGAGAGTGAAAAAGGATATCTTTGATACCTTTTGTGGACAAAACAAAAATCTATAAAAGAGCTACAAATAAAATCTATAGAACACATTTAGCACCTTACACCACATTCATTTTAGAACTTGAAATAGAATAGAAATTGTGCCTATTGCCTAGCATAAATAGTAGCAGTTACCAACACACCAAAAAAAAAATGTATTACCCAAATAGGGACATCAACTAGACTCCTTCTCACTCAGGACAAATGCGTGAATAAGACTCTGTGCAACATGGGTTTCCTCTGGCATACCAGATATATGGAAATCAAATCCTGGTGACCAGAGAAGTAACCAGAGCAGTATAGCTATACTAAAAAGAACTTCCCGGTTGCTTGAGTATGATGTTAAAGTGGCCACACTAAGCTCTATAAGACAACTAAACATAGTGAAGCTCTATAGTTGCATCACAAGTGAAGATAGTAGCTTGCTTGTTTATGAGTTCTTGCCAAATGGAAGCTTTTAGGACAAGCTTCATGGCTGTAAGAGGACTGATATGAGGTGGGAGGTTAGGTATGAAATTGCATTAGGATCAGCTAGATGACTAGAGTATTTACACCATGGGTGTGATAGACCAGTTATACATAGGGATGTGAAATCTAGTAACATATTACTGGATGAAGATTGGAAGCCAAGGATTGCTAATTTTGGACTTGCCAAGATGGTGCAAGGAGGGCAGGCAATTGGTCCTTTGTAATTGTTGGAACACTTGGATACATGGCTCTTGGTAAGCTTTTTGCCTTGTTATATTAGAAAATGGGTCATTTTTATGGTACAGAAGTTCTTACTATTCGGGTAAGTGGATTCTTACTTTGGGATGCGACGCAAACATATGCAGTGTGACTTGTGGATCCTATATGCCATGAGACTTACTCTGTTGTTTGTTTCTCTCTCTTTCTCTCTTATCTTAGAGTAAGAAATTTATTTACTTTAATAGTAAGAAAAATGTCTCTAGAATTAGTGCACTAAGAGACACTAGTTTATGACTTATACCATCATTGTTGGTATGTCACATTAACTTTCAATATTTCACCAATGGTTTGTTTAGGAACAAAGAAAATGAAGGAGAGCTAGATTCATATTTTTTAGCAAGATTTACCAGTACTCTTTATTTCCTTCCATTCCCCCTAATTCCTTTCACTCTCAAATAACCATCTAGCTACAAGAACATATTATAAAGGGAAAAGATGAGTCAACTTAGAAAATTTAGTATTATCAGAACAAATCAATTAGGTGTAGAATAATTTTTTAAGATTAAAGCTAGGGGATAATTTCATTTTTATTTAAATTTTTATTCTTGAAATCAATTGCTTATCTTGATTGTTTTTGTTATGATAGAGTATGCCTACATTATTAAGGTGAGAGAAAAGAGTGATGTGTACAACTTTGGTGTAGTCCTTATGGAGTTGGTGATAGGGAAAAGGCCTATTAAGCCAGATTTTGGAGAGTAAATCACCAAAAATAAAAAGTAATGCGCATTCTTGTTACTTGAGGAAGAAAAGAACCCTTGTGATGAAGATCAAATTCACACGAAAGAAGAGAAGGTTAAAGGTGTCAATTTTTTAAGATCACCAAAAAAATGTCAAAATGCTGGCAATACTAGTGCAGGATGATGTAGTTCTGTAGCCTGAGAGGTAAAGTTGCTCAAGATGCAAGGGTTTCAGAATGTGTTGTTACCTACTTGGATTGAAGCACAAAAGCAAAGCAAAGGAGAAGCTAAGAAGTGGGAAAACACAAAAGGGAGAGAAGTAGAAAAATGAAACAAAATGGGTTAAGGAGAGCAATTTCTTACCTACTTGGATTTGCAACTAAAGATTAGGATTGAGGAAGATTGGGTAAAGGAGAAATGAAAAATGCTGAAGGAAATGGCAAGAACAAAATAGCTAGGACTTTCATGATCAGGGTAGAAAAACTTTATAGATTAAATAGGGAAAAAAAAAAGCTCTTAGTGGCAATTTCAAGCTAACTACCATTAAACACTGGCAATGGGCAGTAGTTATGTCAAAATCGTCGCTAAAAATCAACTATAATAATGTCCATGTATTTAGCGGTGATTTCAATGAACCACCGCCATTGAATCGCCATTAAATACATATTTTGTTACAGTGTAATAAAAATACTTGACCTTTTAAAACTTTGAATTTCTCATATAAAATCATCCATATCTTATGTTTTCCCACAAATTTACGATTGAAACAATTCAATCTAGCTTGAACTTCTCACAAAATCAATTTGTTATAGCATAATTTTTCAAAATGTTAACAGTTATATTATCTCTTCATTTGTTTTGGTATTTTGGATTTTTACTTTGATAATAGTATGAGTTTTGTCTAGTTGAATGGATCTGTTTTGATTAAAATGTCATTTAAGATCAATTGGGTTTAAAATAATCAACAGTGACAAAGATGTTGGTGTAGCAACCCAAGTATTTTTTACTACTTGATTCCGACTAAAATCTTGAAGTAGTAATAGATTTTTAACTTAGAGATTTTTCATGCATAGGAAAATCATCAATCAAACAATTTTGATGCCATGTTGTGCAGCAATTATATAGCAATTTGACCATGATTTGTTGGCAATTTCCTTACCAATTATGCTTCGGTATACATGAGTGGGTGGTAAGGTAGTTTTTAAGAGTTATTTTAAGTAATCTAATTAGTGACATCTATACATTACATGTCAATTTTTTGTAATTGCTCTATGACATTATAAATAAAGTGGATTGCAGTTGCAAGGCACCATTACACATCTTACACACTTGACACAATTCGTGTATCTTAGCAGTTTGCCTTTTTAGCACTCTACTATAAACTTAGGATCTTAGTACTATTTGTAACTCTCCTGAGGAATCCAACACATACCTTATGCATTTTTATTACAATTTCACTATTTTATTATAGATTTTATTTGTTTTGCTTCACTCTACTATTCTCATTGAAGTTTGGAAGTAGCAATTGCCTATTTGCTGTGTATGAGTCCACTCCATATTAAAATCAAATCCCATTCTACAAATTTTAACAAAAACACAATCATATTTGTGTTTTGCCACAAGCTTAAAGTTGAAACAATTCAATCTTTTTTTGAGACAAAAAAAATTAAGACTAATGATATCAAGGCATAACTATTTCCAGAGGTAGAAAAGCTAATCTTACCTTGCATTGAAATTTAATAATAAAAGTGGAGGAGAAAAGCTAATCTTACCTTGCATTGAAATTTAATAATAAAAGTGGAGGTGACAAAAATTAAGCCTTTGACTTTTCAGTTTAAGAAGCTTTGATATCTATCAAATGGTAGTTGTTTTCAAAAGTTTAAATTGGTAGAAAAAAGGCTAAAAAATAATTTTAGTATAACTCTACTATGTAATACTCGATATATTTTTATTTGAATTATTTTTTATCTCACTTATTTGTGAGTTGAAAGTTTGTTTTTATTCACCTTTTATTACATTTCTTTGTTCATATTTAAAAAAAATGTTATTAAAATGATATTAAATAAATAAGTCAAAAAGATATTTTTATTTTTAAAATTTTTTTAAATGTTTTACTCTTTTATATTACAATTTGTACTAGTGTAAGTTGATATTTATATTTTAATTTAATACATTTTTTCAAGTACGACGGATATAATATGAAAAAGTTGTGTGTAAATAACATTTTTGAAAAATTCTAGTTTTGTTTTTCTTCTTTTACAACTCTATTTTATACATAAATATATAAATAACAAATTTTCAATTAAATTGGTTCTACTTATCTTAAATTAAAGAAGTAAGTTTAACTCTAATCATAAATATAACATATGAACTATCTTTAGGCGTAAATAAATAAATAACATATGAGCAGTATAATTGTGACCGTAAAGAAGGTCAAACTTGCTTTTTTAATTTAGATTTTTCACCTTTTCCCCCCTTAACTAACTAGGTATTTTATACTAAATGCCCATTGTTTGCAAATTCAAAAGAAGAGAATGAATTTTAGCTTTAAGGGGTGTTTAGTTTGTAGAAGCATACATTTTTAGAAAAATTTAAAATTTTTAAAAATGTGATTTATAGGAATGTGTAATTCTTAAGAATGTCATATAATTCTGCTTGATTTAATTAAAAAAACTTTTAAAAATATTATAATATTACATTTTAATTAATTGATATATTTTTTACAAATTTTATTAATTTTTAATAATATCATTGTCAAAAAATTGACAGATCATTAGAAAATGATCAGTCAACGATGTTTAATATTGAAAAATTGACCAACTAATTATAATTAACACTAAAAAGTTGATAATCAACAATGATGGACAATGGTCTAAGGTGGTAAGTGGTCATAAATGGTTGTCAACAGAAATATGTGGTAATAAATAATAGTTAATAATAGTGGATAATAATGATTTGAGATGATAACAGTTGTGAGGCATTAAAGGAAGAATAAATAGAATAATTTTTAATATGACTAAAACATTCCCATATCATGGGAATATATGATGTCATCCCTATGAAAATATTTTGGAGAAATATTGGATTAAAATTATTCTGGATATTTTTTTTTAGTTGTGAATCAAACATGGAAATGTTGGATTTCCTTAAACCATTCCCATATCTAACATTCATAAAATGGAAAAAAATTTCACAGGTAACACCAATACCACCTTTTTTTTTATATATTGATGATAAGGAGATTTAAATCTAAGACCTTACTCCAACATTTTTTTTTCTATGAAAAGAGAAATTTATGTTAAAATTCCTATATTAGACTATCATAGTTTAAAGTATTTGTTAATTAAACTATATTATTAAATGTCAAGACAATATTATATAATAGATCAGTAAGTGGCGATCATTTAATTGGCCCCTAATTGACACCTAGACTTATTGTGGGTATCAAAGGTATGAACCTTGTAATTGAGCACATGATGATAGGTTAGTTAGTCCACTAAGGTTGCAACAAGGCAAGTCCCTACTCATATTCTAATAAGTGATGAAGCAACTTATTGAGAACATAGAAAGTTTTCATCTCCCTTTCTCTACTAGGATTTAGGAGGAATGTACATATTAGGAGTCTTTACCCCATAGATTCTCAATCAGTATCAAGTATGTAATTCATTTGTTAATTTTAGTTAATGATTTGCACAAGTTGATGCTTTGCAACATGACTTTAAGATTAGGTTATTGACTATTTTGTTCTTGCAAATTTTTACAATTGGTATTAGAGTCAATTTTTTTGCTACATTACAAGGCTTAATTTGTACAAAATCATGTTTAACAATTTTATACGCTTTATTTGTTAAGGAATCCATTATTTATAATGAGAAATATCATGGGTTTCATATGAATCATTTTTTCCTGTTTTTGGGTTGATGTTTTGCATAAATTAATTGTAAACTTTTGTCATCTTTTAGATGAAATGAAATCATAAATGGGTTTATTCTAGGTTTTTTCAGAAAATTATATTCTCAAATTTTAACAAATTGAGGTGAAATTGTTTTGTGGTTTCATCTCAAAATAATGTAACGTGCAAAACACATAAATCAATTTGAACAATACTGATTTATGGATGAAGTTTTTGAAGTTCAACCATGATAGTTTGGGTTCATCCTCTTTTGTCAAAATTGATTTAATATCTTACATTTTGTTTAAATTGATTGATGCTTTTGTATTATAATGATAAATTAATCAAAATATTTAAACTAATTTGACTAAAAATTGATTGAAATTACCTTTTATAATGGCAATTTTGAACAAAAATTACCCAATCTATTTGGTACTTGTTGGCCATAATTGAAACATGTTTTTTTTTCTAGTTTTTGTCAAATTAATTAAGAGGTTAGATTTAGAAAAATTTGGGGAATAAAACCCACAAAAGAATTTGAGTTAGAATGGCCAAATTTGGAATCAGGTCAAGACTAGTTAAAATTGGGTTTATGTGACCCAAAAATTGGGCAATTGGATGAAGGAGATGAACAAGATGTAGATGTGCCTCACCCACACGTATAGGAGACATATGCATGCCATGCACTATCCTGCTAGCCTTCATTCACAACAGTGTTGACACCATCAGCCTCTACTCTCTAAGGCGATTTTTATAGACATTTTTATAGATATTTTTGAAATAAAATATATTTATTTAATTTTTTCCTCTTTATTTAAATATTAATTTGGTGTTATTTGGATATGAAAAATTTAATGTATGATTCTTACAAGATATGCTACTATATTTTTTTTTAGAGACTGATTTGATATAGTTTGCATATTTACATAATTTTGGATTGCTATAAATGCAATTTATGAAATTATGTACGAATTAAAATTTATTTATACTATATCATGAAATTTTGTATAATTGTGAACTGACCTATTATGGAATCAGTTGCATAAAATTTTATTGAGATAAAATTTTTCATTGTTTTAATGAGAGTACTATGTTAATAATATAGATACTCTATCAATGTAATATTATTAAAATAGTTTATTAACGATAATATAAGTATTAGAATTACATATTATATTCTTAAAATTTTTAAGTATCCTATCAGTATTAGGTTTTAAGAACACAATATTCAATTCTTGTATTATATTAAAAAGTCTTAAATGCCTTATCAATGTTGAATTTCATAATGTAATATTATTTGCAATTGCATAGTTTGTGTTTTATGAGGAAAATGATAGCATAATTAAATTATACATGCATTATATGTATTTATGATTAATTTCACAATGTTGTTTTTCCCAAACTCTTTATCTATGCAATTGATCTTTTTAAAAATGTTGAATAGGATCAACCATGAGGACTAGGCTAAATCTCTAAAATTATATTTGGTGATCACCAACTTCGATTTGACTTTGAGAGAGAAAGAAATCGTGATTGATGATAATTCTACTACTGCTCAGAAGGCTCAACACAACAAGTGGATAAATTCAAATAGGGTTTGTTTAATATGCATGAAATATACTATAGATAAAACCATCAGATAGAATGTTGCTGATTCACAAAATGCTAACGCCATTATAGATTTCGTAGTTGAAAAGTATATGAAATTTGACAAAGTTGAAAAGGGTTACTACCTCTTTTTACTTGAGAAGATTGGTTATGATAGAGTCAGCAAACTTTGAAAGCACATTATGAAACTGGTGCCTTATTACAACCAATTGAAGGATATGAATGCTGACCAGGGGGACTGTTTTTTTTATCTGGCATGCTTTGGAATCTCTCCTATCTCAGTTTAATGTTCTATAAACCTCTTATAATACCCAAAATGGTAAATGGACTATCAGTAAGATGATATCCATTGTTAGTCAAGCTGGGAAGATATGAAGAATGGAAATATTCAAACTATTAATTATGTTTCTCATGGCTCTAACTTAGGACAAGGAAATAAATCACTTTAAAAGGACGACAATTGGAAGTCAAATTATGAAAAGAAGAAGAATAAGATGTAAAAGCAACATCACAAACCCAAGAAGTCCTTGTTCAAGGGATCTTGTAAGTTCTATAAGAAGTATGGACATAAAAGAGCAAATCACTTCAAATTTAAGAATGGCTTAAGAAAAAGAAGGAAGATAATCCTCTAATTCTAGTATGTTTTGAATTGAATACTATTGATAGTGTATCAAATACTTGGTGATTAGATACTAGTGCAATCATTCATGTTATGAATTTTTTACAGGCATTGGGAAATATGAGGAAACCAAATGATGGAGAATTGGTGGTTATACTGGGAAATGGAGATAAAATGTAAGTGGAGCACATTAAAATTGTTTCTTTGTTTCATTAGTCATACTTTGGAATTGAAAGATACTATTTATATATCTTCCATGAGACAGAATTTGATTTTATTTGTTGCATTAGACCATAATGGATATTCTTGTTATTTTGGAAATGGAAATTTCAATTTGCTTTATGATTATGCTATTGTTGGCATTGGTTCCTTATGTAATGGTCTATAAAAAATTGACTTAGATCTCGATTTTGCAAAATCTATAAACATAGTTATTGGAAAGAAAAAAGTAGAATAGGTGAAAAATCTTCAATACTTTTGTGTAGGCATCTAACTCATATTTCTATAGAAAGGATAGAGGGATTGATAAAGGAAGGAGTTTTACATGATCTAGATTTCTCATATTTCAGCACATGTGTAGATTACATCAAAGAAAAACTCTCTATTAGAGCTAGAAAAGGAAAAAAAACTAAAAAGTAAGATGTTTTAGGGTTGATCCACATTGACGTTAGTAGACCCATTACACTTGGTGCTATAGGTGGATATAAATATTTCATCACTTTTATATATGACCATTTAAGATTTGGATGGGCAGAGCTTCTTAGTCAAAAGTTTAAATCATTAGATGACTTTAAGAGATTCAAGGTTGTAATTGAACTTAACCTAGGTAAGAAGATTAAATGCATTAACTTTGATAGATGTGGTAAATATACGATAGATATGATAAAATTAGGAAAAACCTTAGTCCTTTTGCTATACATCTACAAAGTTTGGAATTAAAGCTAGTTATGTTAAACCTGGAACACCAGAGCAGAACAATAATATTGCAAAAAAAAAGACCAAATACTTATAGATATGGTAAGGTGTATGATAGCCCATTCTTCTTTGCTAGAATTCTTGTAGGGTGATACTTTGGAGGCTGTTGCATATGTCTTTAATCAAGTTCCAAGCAAATATATGCCTAAAACTTCATATGAACTAATGTATAGGAAAAAGCCTAGTTTAAGACATTTTCATGTTTAGTGGTCATAAAGTTGAGGTAAGGCCATACAATTCATCTACAAAAAAACTTGATTTAAAGCTTATAAATGTATTTTTCATTGGTTATTGTAGCAACCTTTATAGGCAATAGATTTTATTGTCTAACTCATTGTACTAGAGTCATTAAATTAGACCATGCTATATATTTTGAGGATGAGTTAAAGATTAGGAGTGAAGCACCTCATATCACTTCTTTTATAGAAGAGTGGAGTGTTGTCCCTAATGACTCTTTTAATTGGAACATCTCAGATAGTCCCACAAGCTGATCTAATGCAACCAATGATAGAAAAGAGAGAAAGCCAAATGTCGTAACTAAAGAAGTTCCTTTAAGGAGATCTCAGAAGGCTCACTGATAGGCAATTTCAAATGATTATATGATATATTTGCAAGAGCAGGAATTTGATGTTAACGATGATTCACATGCCATGAGTTTTTCAGAAGCCATTTCTGGTCTGAACATTTTGGAGAATGGATGATTGTTATGGAAGATGAGTTAGTATTAATGTACAAGAATGATGTATAGGATCTTTATGGAATTGCATGTTGGTTGTGCACTATTTAGATGCAAATGGGTCTTTAAGACCAAGCAAAATGATTAAGGTAAAATTGAGAGGTATAAAGCCAGACTAGTAGCAAAGGCTATATTCATAAAAAAAGCATTGACTATAAAGAAACTTTTTCACTAGTTTCGAGTTGTTATGGCGTTGGTGGCTCATTTCGATATAGAGCTTCATCAGATGGATGTTAAAGTAGTCTTCTTGAATGGTGATCTATTAAAACTTATTTGCATGAACCAACCAGATAGTTTCCAAGAGAAAGGTAAAGAACATTTAATGTGTAAACTGAAGAAATCCATATATGGTTTAAAACAAGTATCTAGACAATGATATCTTAAATTTGATGAAATAGTGACTTCTCTTGGTTTCAAAAAGAATATTGTGAATGAATGTATCTATTACTTGATAAAGGCGGACATTTTTGTGATTCTTGTGTTATATGTTAATGATATTCTCTTTGCTAGTAATGATATGAGCCTATTGAATGAAAGAAAGTAAACATTGTCAAACCATTTTAATATGAAGGATCTTGGTGATGCCTCTTTTGTGCTGGGCATACAAATCCATCATGATAGATCTTGAGGTTTTCTTAGCTTGTCTTGAAAATCATATATTGAGAAAATGCTAAAAAGGTTCAATATGGATATGTGCTCTCATAGTGCTACACTCATTCAAAATGGTGAGATTCTTTCTAAAGCCCAATGTCATCAAAATGATAATGAGAAATCAAGAATGGATGTGGTCCTATATGCTTCCATTATAGGTAGCCTGATGTATGCTCAGGTATGTACATGTCATGATATTGCTTTTGCAGTTGGTGTACTAGGGAGATATATGAGTGATCTTGATCCAAGACATTGGACTGCAATGGAGAAAGTTATGAGGTACTAACAAGGTACAAAGAATTATATGCTAACCTGCATGAGATCTAATGATCTTATGGTTACAAGCTACTTAGATTATGACTTTGCTGGTTATCTAGATAATAAGAAATCAACATCTAGATACATCTTTATAATGATAAGAGGAGCTATTTCGTGGAAAAGTGTTAAGTAATAACTTACAGCAATCTTTACTATGGAAGCAGAGTATGTCACATGTTATGAAGCCACTCATGATGATGTGTGGTTAAGGAATTTCATATCTAGTTTTAATATTGTTGAGATCATTTTGACACATTTAACCATTTATTATGACAATGCTGCTACTATGAGCTTCTCTCAAAATAATAAAAGTTCTGACTATACAAAGCATTTTGATGTGAAATATCAATTAGCTAGAGAGACGATACGTGAGCATCATACATGTATTAATTATATTTCCACTGATTGTATGCTCGTAGATCCATTGATCAAAGGCTTGATTGTTGAAATGTTTAGAAAACATGTAATTGGTATAGGCCTAGCTAAGTCCTTTGATGTTATAGGATAGTGGGAGTTTCTTTTGTATTATGTTGATAATACTAAACTTATATTAATGCTGATCTCAAGATTTATATTATTGAAATATTAATGATATTGTCATATGTTTCATATATATATATATGTTATTGTTAATTGTGCATATTGTTTTATACTATGTTGATAGAGATATTTAGACCCCATCTCATTATTATGTTAAGATTGTTAATTCTCATTTTGGCATCTTGAGCGGATGCATGGATCATTTTGTGAAGATGTATATATGATCATATTTTGTTGTGTATGTCTTGTTACTCACACACTCCATATTATGTTTTAGTCATTGGAATGTAAGGATTCAAAAAATGTATGATATTAGCATCCTTATCAAATATGATGATTTGCATTATTGGGTACATATGTTTGACCTATGATTGTAATTGTGTCATAGTTATTTTGACATTCTTTGTTATGACCACAAATTGTTATCCAATATATTGTTTACTGAACTATGTTGCCCAAGTAGGAAATTATTAGAATTTCCTATATTGGATCATTATAGTTCAAAGTATATATTAAACTGGATTATTAAATATTAAGATAATATTGTATAATGGGCTAGTAAGTGATGATCATGTAATCGAGCCCAAATTGACATGTAGGCCTATTATGGATATCAAAGGTATGAGTTTTGTAACTAGGCATATGATGATGTGTTAGTTGACCTAGTGAAGTTGCAATAAGGTAGGTTCAAGTTAGTGTTGTAGCCACCCATTGAGGATACAAAAAGTTTTCATCTCCCTTTCTTTACTAGGGTTCATGAGGAGGGTACCTATTAGGAGTCTTTGCTCATAGATTCTCAATCAGCATCAGGTACACAATTTGTTTATTAATTTTAGTTTATGATTTACATAGGTTTATACTTTGTAACATGACTTTAAAATCAAGTTATTGGCTAATTTCTTTTTGCAAATTTTTACAATTTATTCATCCATTAGGGAAATAGAGTTGTGAAGTACAAATGACGCAATATTTTGAGGGTTCTAGGATAAATGTCATGTTAGACTCCAAATCATACAACCCACCCATTTAGCAGCTTCATGTGCAACTTGACTATATTCCCTAAGACACCAAAATAGCTCAGCATTATCATACTAGGAGAACAGTTTTTAATTGAATCAAAAATTGAAGTAACTCACCAAGGCATTCAGAGATTACCAAAAGAGCTTCAACAACGACTTTTCAATCACTCTAAATTTGAATGTCCCTGCCTCTGAAGTTGTGAGAATCTAAAATCGCTTTTTGGATTATCATAAGCTCAGCTGCAATAGCAAATGGACAATCAAAATTATTGTATCACAACCTAATAATTTCACCTTCAGCATTACAATCCAAACTACAATATATTATCTAAATTACTCATCATTAAATCACATTCAATGACTTTTTAACCGCACAAATTTTGTGATATATATTAGGTGGTTTTCTTTTAAAGTGGAATGATTTTACAGGTGGTGTCTGCTGAAATTATCTTTTGGAATGGCCGCAGGGACTTGGTAAAAATTCTACTTCCATAAAAAAAAAGAATAAAAAAAAAGAGAATATTAACTCCATTATGCAGTTTATACTAATTAGTTAACAAATAAGAAATGATATTATACAAGATTTTGTTGACAACCATGATGCAAGGTGCCACTATAATTCCTTAAAAGATTTCATTATTAGAGGCCACTCAGCCTTAAACTTAACATATATAATGAATGATCCGTTGATCATTACACTTTTTTTTTATTATTCCTTAGTGAAAGGTATGCCATTCACATTCAAATTCACAAAATTTAAAAATTTACAAAATAATAATAATAATAATAATAATAATAATAATCTCTCACAATTTAACTTTAATATGTAATGCACATGTATCTGTAGTTAAGAAGTTTGATGAAAAAAATTAAGAGATAAATTACATCATTATAAAAATTTAAATATTAAATTACCCCTTTTAAATTATAAGAAAATTTTCACGAATGAAACATAATACAAGGGGTTATATATATATATATATATATATATATATATATATTATCTCACAAATTTAATTAGGTCCACCAAACATCGAATGGCATAAAGCTTAAACTCACTTTTGGGATTTGGCACTCACTCATGCTTTGGGATGTGTAGCATTTTTCTATATGCTATAATGTTCTAAGTTCAATTTCCCTATTAGGATTAATACATACACTTCAAAAGTGATTATTGAAATTGTAAAGAAGGGGGAAGAGGTCTAAATCAAGTTGTCCCTTTGTCTAAGTCACTTTGCTCAAAGCATTATAGAAGTTGTATGATTCAGTTTTGCAGTGCCATTGAATCGCTTTCAAGCCTCACAAGAAACCATAGCATGATATTTTCGTTGTTAGGAAGCTTGTGCTTGTCTTAAACATATGAGACAAATGAGACTTTGCATCATTTTTAGATAAAATTTAGGAATATTTTAATCAACCATATATATAATTACAAGCACAGATGAAGAAAAAAACAATTAAAAAATGGAGCCCATCATTTTCATCTCATTTTTTTCTTTGTCATCTACATAATTATTTTAAAAAAAAAAATCACTTATTTTATTTTTGATCATTTCTTTATCTTTTTTTTTTCCCATAGTGGAGTGTGACACACCACACCTTCAAAAGTGTCATTTTTAAGAGTCTTAATCAAAATAATGAAGGGTGGAGATGAAGGGATGGATTGGGTGGGAAGTGTCAAGTGTGAATCTGACTTGCATTGCCAAATTGAGATGACACTATACATGCTGTTGCTTGTTTTTCCATTTTCAATCTCCAATTCAATGCATCCACCCAAGGTTCTCTATGTAAAAGTTGTCCATTATATAGAGTTATCCTTTGTGGTGGGATATTCTCATTTTGAAATTTTATTTTATTTCTTCTTATTACATTTGATGTAATGTATGTTCCTAGATTCTTAAGCTATTAGATTAAAAACTCAAGATTTTTTTAAATGTTTTCAACTTACCCTGTCCTATCAAATCCTTTTGAGTTTCAAGTATGACATGCACATGTTCATCTTCACCTTGTCTTTTAGTGTGTGGTTTAAATTTGATTTAATCTTTTATGTAATCTTTTATACTATCATTAAATAGGAGTATGCCATGTCATTAAAATAACTAATTAAGAGATTTTATTAATATTAAGAGAATTTTAACAATTTTTTTTATAACGTTACAATATATGAATATTTGATAGATTATGAAAGGTATGTTTATAGTATTAGTGAATTTTAATTTTAATTAGAAGACTTGAAACATCATCAAAGATTGAATTGGATCCTCTACTTTTCTCGTCATATTAAAGAAAGACTAACATAAGATTTTTTTTATAGATTTTATTGCACATAAAAAAATGAGTTATAAGTCTCATTGCATATAAAAAATTCCTATATATATACATATCTTTTCGATATGGCAAAAACATAACTAAAGACAAAAATTAGAGAGAATTCAAGTTCTTAGAGATCAAACTATTATTTCTATTGAGATTTTAACCCAAATTTTCCTAGGATAATTTTTTATTTATGTCTTCATTTTATTCAAGTTTAAATTTTGATTAAATAAAAATACTAAGTAAATTAAATATATCTTTTTAAACAATATTGTGATCAAGTTAAATCTATTCTTTAATAAGAATTTTGATTTATAAATATTTATTTAAGGGTGATAAAGAGTGTGCTTTTTTATAATCCCTACGAAAATTACTTGAGATTCCACAAATTGCTCTTACTTTTTTAAGAAAATTATTAACAATAAATAGTATATATATTACAAGATATTTTTTGATGTGTTTGGGATATGGGCTTGAGTACTATCATATCGTTTATATTTTTTCTCTTATCTAATTAGTTGAATTTGTTTATCATCTTCACCTGTATAATAGGTTTAAAATTAAATCATGTTAAATATATGTATCATATTATTTTATATTTCTTTTATTTCAAATCATGTTAATGCCTATCCTTCCTCGTCTTAAATTTCCCTACAATCTTTTGGCCAAAAATGTTTTGATATTATCATGTCAACCGTGAAGAACTTAAATTATTATTAAAAAAAAAAACCTAACAATACTTTTATATCAAAAATAAACTATTTACTAATATAATGTAAAGAGTTCTATAGCAATGTGCAAATATAAACTCATATCTGAAACATATTAATTATCATTGAACGTTATGTTTATTATGTCTTAGTCTTGATTATTAAAGGCAAGCCTTCAAGCATGGGCTAGCTAGTAGTAAACTTAATCTTCAAGTGAGATCAGGGATAGATCTTTCTAATTGCTTGTCTTATTATACAGAACCTAAACATATAGTCTATAATTTCCTCTTCAATAATGACTAGTTACCATTTTCAGGCCAGAAAAATTATGGACAATGCTTGGCTTCTGTCTTACAGCCCTTAAATTAATTAAATTATTTAAATTATTCATATATGTGAGATTAATTTAACAAATATTATATTATATGTATAAATGTAATAGAGTATATATTATTTTCGCATGTGCTACTAATATTTTTCTTTCTTTAATAGAATATAACGTTAGTATAATTGTTCGGACCAAATTGTCTAAGAACACGAATTTATGTAGGAGTATTCATGAGCATTAATTTTAGGACCTGAGGAATTTTCAAAATGAAATATTACACATGAAATTCTGGAAGGATTATGATCACTCTGTTTGTGCTTAGAACACTCACGTGATTTTGATTGGAGCAAATCGACAGATGACAAATATCTAGTATGGTTGTAGTCTATGATTACAGTAGTTTTCTGTTGTCCATACTAGTCACTTTTTGTTATTAGGATAACCTTTAAACAATTTTAAATTATACTTAGATAAATATAAATAAAGCATTATGAAATATGCATAACATATCTGAAGATAACATGGGCAAGTTAATGAAAACAATTGAATAAATGAATCATAAAAGGATCCCACATAAATAACCTTTAATGCACAACAAGCAAGAGATAATCAAATATGAAGATTAACAACTTTTTTTTAATGATATATATCTTATTACATAGTTTAGAGTGTGTAGGAAAAATTTTAAGTTAACACACTCTTACGACCCTTAGACCAAGTGTCAACAAATTCTAAATGAACGCCCAACAAGGCCTCAATATGCCTTTGACAAACTGCCGACACTTCTCCTTTAAATAGTATTTTAAGCTAAAGGCCAAATAACACAAAAAAAATATATTTTTTATAAGTTAACATAAGACATTTTCTTATAATTATAAGTAGAGTTTTTATGCCATTTTATATAGATGCTGATGATGGTCGGAATGCGCTCGCTCGGTGCGAGATATTGTCTGCTTTGACCGATCTCGTGGTCGCACAGTTTTGTCCCCTAAGGTTCCCTTCTGGCGTTGCCAGTGGGGCTCGTCCTCGGGCCCGAGGTTCCCAGTGGGGCTCGACTTCGGGAAAAGGCACCTCGCGTTGTTGAAAGGGGTGTCCCCCCGCCTTATAAGACACGAGGTCATCCGACTTTTCATTGATGTGGGACTTTTTACCCCCTTCCCACTTTTTGTTGTCAACATAAGCCCCCCAGTCGGGTGGGCTGGTGCGTAACGTGGTACAGGGGTCCCCAGTGGAGTCACCAAATGATGATGGTCGAAATGCGCTTGCTCGATGCGAGGTATTGTCCGTTTTGACCGATCTCATGGTCGCACGATTTTGTCCCCTGAGGTTCCCTTCTGGCGTCGCCAGTGGGGCTCATCCTCGGGCCCGAGGTTCCCAATGGGGCTCGACTTCGGGAAAAGGCGCCTCACGTTGTTGAAAGGGGTGTCCCATCGCCTTCCCACTTTTTGCTATCAACAGATGCGCAGTTAAAAATGCAAAAAAACGTGACTATCTATTTTTCTATTCATACTAAACAATCGAATCACGCTAAAGTTATAGAAATAATCTTGAAATGAGAAAAAAATCAGAAAAATAGTAAATAAATTGGATCGCTCCCTAATGTAAGCCATAGGACATCTACATTATGGTTGATTTTTTCACAAAATTCACAAAATTTTATGTTAAATTGAATACATTTGCTTGCTTGAATCATTCACAAGATTGAATTATGACACTTGGATAAGAGTCAAATATTTTTCAAAAAAATTATTAAAAATAAGATAAACTGTCTCGATATTTAAAATAAAACATTATTTTAGTCTTTGATAAATATAAATTTTTTTCAATTTAATCCATATTTAATTTTTATTTTCAATTTAATTCTTAACAGAATCAATTTATTTTAATTAAATCCTCTTATTTATTTATTTTACATTTAGTTAATTAAAGTGATGATTGAAAGTCCAAAGTTTAATATGATACTTTCCAATATTTGTGTAAACATAAATATAACTTAAATAAGAAAATGAAGTATATTTGTGGATTAAAATAATGTTTTATCAAATAATAAAAAGAAAAATTAAAATGATAATCATATGTCCCTATTTTTAAGTCAAACTTATGTGAAAGGTTTAAAGTAAATCTGTCACATAAATATTAGAGGCGCCACATTAGATTTTAGAATTATATGTTATTAATTTTGTTAACAAAGTTAGAGATAAATAGATAAAAGAACTTAATTGAATTTATTAAAGATTAAATTAAAAATAAAAATTAAATTAAAAAATTAAGAGATTAAATTAATATTTTAATCATTGCCATTTTAAATCATGATATTGTGTTTGCGTGGCAAATAATTCTACACATGAATAGATCAATCAATTATATTATCATTATCATTGAAAGTAAGGTGACAGTGGATAATTTTTTGCATATTGTGGATAAAATTGATTTTTTATTTCCTCTCAAGAAGATATGCATTTGTTTACATAGGTCTTACAGAAGTATGGGCCTTTCCAGCCCAACACCTTGTGGATGAAGATGGACATAGGCCTAGAAGTTTGGGCAAGCCTCAAAGATCTTGAAGCCTCAAAAATTAATATAAATATATAATAATTTTTCCTTTGGCCATATTTCATTCATATATGTGAAAATGGCTTGTGAAATTTGTAATCCTTCTATTCATGACTGGGGAGGAAGAGAATGTAAAACATTTGCGTATCAAAGTATAATTTTGTGGGGAAGCCCAACATCATAACTTCTCTTAGAATAATACCATTGCCTGCCAGCTTTCTGTCAAAAAGTACCTCCACATGAATCTTGGTTTGTCTGGTAAAAATCAATATTAATTTAGAAAAGTTATAATTTTGTGAAAAATTAGTTTGACAAAACTCCTTCGGTAACAAGGTGGGGTTCAAAATTACACCCCATAACACTTGTTGTAATTATAATATTATAATTTTAAAAAATTACATAATTCAAAATGATTACAGACTCAATAAAAAATCTGTGATTGTATCATTCATAATTCACATTTTAACATATTGCAATATTTACAGTTGTGGAAATCATAACTAGCAACTGTGATTTTAATTTAAATCATGATTGAATCATTTAAAATAGGGGGGGAAAAGGTTGATTTTGGCTCAAAAGGCAATTGCAATTTGGTTAACCACCATTTATTGTTCCTTTTCTGGTCTGAGTAATTTGGTGGTTGGGCTAATATTATATTGATTTTTTTACTATCTTGTAAGGTTGTTTAGCAGCTGGAGTATGTTTAATACCATGCGTACATTTGCAAAATCTTATGGTTCACTTGAGAAAATTAATATTATGTTTCAAAGAAATGGGCAATTTTGAAAAGGCTTGCTAGACTCTACCTATTAACTATCATTGTGTTTGATATAAAGAAAAATCATGTCATTAATGAAAATGAACTTGTATCATGCTTGAAGTGAGTCACTTTGACAGTTCATTATTGATCATGAAATTAAAAGGGATTTATTGGAAAACAGTTGGAGATTTATGGAAGGATAAATACTTGCATATGCATAAAAAAAAAAAAAGGACTTAAACAATCAGATATAAAATTGTATGATTATTCCTATTTTTTGAAATAAGAAACTTTCTTATTTTAAAATAAAATATTAAATCACCTTTCATAATGCAAATTGCAATTGTATAGTTGTGATTTTACAACTTACTGTAATTACATTGTGATTATTTTCACTCGGTTATATTCTTTTTTAATAATTTTTTATAATTACAACATAATCGTTATATTATTATGATCACAACATAAATTCATGTTTTAAGGTAAGAATAACTCTCCATAAACCCACAAAAATAGTGATTTTTGCAGATGTTTTTATCTTTATTTATGATCTTAACTTCTACATGATAGAGGAAGATTTGATGGCTCACAAGAAAAGATACAGGCAATTAGGCATGCCTCCCTCTTTCTATCTCATTGCATCTCTGTATCGCTGTCTCTTTCCCTGATGCCTCAAGAGTGCATAGCATCAGTGCTTAGGGCACTGAACTTTGCAATATTGCATTTCACTTTGAATTATAACAATTTTTGGGCCCTCCACCACATTGATATAAGTTACATTCTTGGGTGGACCCCTTTTGGTTCCCTAATACATCATTATTTTGCATCATTCTTTCAAAAGGCTGCCTCCAACTGCTTCCTCATTTACCTCTTCTAGCCCCCAACTGCAGCCCTAAGTTTTCACAGAGCAGGAATTCACTTTCACTACTAATTACTAACCCTTTTTTGTTTGAAGCATATACTTGCCTAATAATATTCTTACACAAAACTGTCATATCTAGAATATTTCTGGAATTTTTGTTGTGTCAACATATACGCTAAATATTTTAATATCACATATATAAAAAAAGGTTATGTCAAAAAGAGTTTATGCAACTAATATTTTGCACACTGATAAAAAAAAGCAAAAAAAAAAAAGAGGAAAATTTGACTCCTTGGGTTGTAATTTATGTTTATTGTGAATTTTAGTGATCAATTAGCTTAGAACCAAGGCAGGAGATTGAGATACTGATCAGTATTGTTAATCATATTTATTTTAATTTATTATTAGTTATTCATAATCTATATTTGACAATTTAAAAAAAATAAAATGATCAAATAAATAAAATTAATTTAAATTTATAAGTGAAACATAGGGAAATCATTCTTTGAGTGATGTGGACGTACATTTGTTAATTAAGATAGAATATCGTAAAATATTTGTCTACATGAACTTACTGTTCATGAAATTGGGCTGAGCATGGTTTCCACCCTTTTGCATTTCACAAGAGTAATTCTCTTTTGCATTTTATCAAGCATATTAATCTTAAAAAGTTGTGCCCTGTACTTTTTCATTGTTGAACTTAATCTTTTGCTGTATTCTGTCTTTCTCACCCAGAAATATATATATCTAAGGATTTGCTCTTTTTTTTTCTGTTATGTTAAAAATAAATAAATATAAGATTTTTTTATAGATTTAATATTATATAGAAAAAAATTCTAAATTTATTGTATATAAAAATGTATTTATCTCTTGTTAATATGATCAAAATATGATTAAAAAAATGGAAAGAATGAAATTCTATCATAAGGTTAGCTTGACTTTCTATATTGAGCATTTTATTGGACATAGTTCACTGTATTTATCATGCAACGTTCTAATTATTGAGTCAGCTAAGAACAAAACTGTAACAAAACAATGGACATGTACGGAAACCACAGGAAGTTCTTCTGCTGCTTCTTTTTTTTCTAGAGTTCTCCTGTTGATCCATCATCTGATTTACTCCCAACTTGTAGTAATGCCACTGTTTTTTTACATGAAATATAGAAAAATATCACATCATTCATATTAGTTAGATAAATAAATGAACAAAAAAAAAATTCTCCTTTTGCCTACTTTTCAATTTCCCAAACCCTAATCAACCACCATTTTCTTATATCACAGGAAAAAAAATCATCATGCATAAGTGATTCTGTCACAGTGATTTAATTTCCCCGTACAAATTTTCAATAGCGAAACCTCAACCTTCCAAAGTGAGGAATAAGGATTCCACCTACCAAAGTGAAGAATGAGGAAAATTCAATTCCATTTTAATTATACATATATCTATTCCACCGTATCAATCAAACTGGATAGATAAGATCTCAATCTGATTTAGATTGGTCATTTCACTCGTATGATTGTGAGAAAATTAAAATTTAAAATAAATAAAAGTAATAATTCATTATTCAATAAAAAAAATTTATTATCTGTCTACTTTTACTTAGATCATTTTAAGCTTGTGATTGTGAGAAAATCAAAGTTATAAATAAATGAAATAGTAAGTGCATTTTTCAATAAAAGTCCCTGAATTCATTCATCAATAATGTATTGAAGATATTTAGATGTGAAGGATATATATATATATATATATATATATATATATATATATATATATATAAGAAAACAAGAACAC
>JANHAO010005885.1:0-22053 GCA_026873985.1 Saraca asoca | reverse complement strand
ACATGGAGAAGGACAGCAACCAGTCGTTCAACAACATCTCCACCTCCGCCCACGATGACGGCGATGTCCACTACCTCTCCGGCTTCGGAAACCATTTCTGCTCGGAAGCCCTTGCGGGAGCTCTGCCGCAGAACCAGAATAGCCCTCTTATCTGTCCTTACGGCCTCTATGCTGAGCAAATCTCCGGCACCTCCTTCACTACCCTTCGCAAATTCAACTCTCGCAGGTTCTTAGGTTCTTAGAGGTTGGCGAGCACCGCCCGATTGGTGTCAAAGGTTGAATAGTAGTGCTCAACGAAAGCTTTGCTACTGCGTCTGGGTTCATCGCCGAAGAACTTGGTTGTTCAGCAGCTTCAACACGCAGAGATGGAGGTCTGCGTTCGCGGAGGAGGCTGGGGTCGAATGGAGGTTTTGTGTGAATGGGGGCTAATGTGGCTTTTCTGCGCGTTTCCCGCGCACTTGGGCGAGGAAAAGAAATCACGGGTCCCACTGCACTGTTTTCCGCGGATATTGTTTTCCTCACTACTACCAATCACGGAATTTCACTGTTTTCTGTGCTTGTTTTCCGTGGAAAGACGTTTTCCGCCCATTTTTCCTGCTACCAATAAATTATACTATCTACTCTTACGAATTCTACCTATTTGACCTAATCCATTATCTCTATTGGGAATTGTCTATACAACCTTTGTCTTTACTACATGCAAAATTTTATTTAAATCATGACTTGATGATAAAATTGAATATAAAAATTTTGGGATTTCTAAAAATTTTCTAAATCATAATATTATGAAATTTCAAATATTTATAAAATTTAAGGTATAATATTTATAAAATTATGGAAATAATGGAAATTACAAGATTTAGGAAATACATATGAAATCATGAAAAGAATATGAAGTTTATGTATGGTTATAAAAATCATGATATGTCTTATATTTATGACAAATAATGAAAAATATGAAAGTTGTGTTGTTTGTGAAAATTCATGAAAAGCATGAAAACTTGATAAGTCATAAAAATATGAAAAAAAAATTAGATTTTCTAAAAACATTTGATTAAAGTTAGGTTCCAATCTTATGCCAAGCTATAAGTTAAGCCCATCTGCACATTGGTACAATCAATCAAACATCATAAGTAATCATTCAACACATACGCCATAATTTTTAAACTATATTATGTCTCTATTTTTTATCATTTGATCGTTCATAACTTCTAACATATCTTGCAATAGTTTTATATCCAAATCATACATTGGATCTTTTCATACTCATTATATATCTTGAAACTTTCTCATGTTAATTTTATCATTTAAATATTTCTAATTCTATGTTTGTCATTATTTTTAATTTAGGTTTAATTTTTCACTTTCTGACCCATCAGAAAACATTTGACTGATTTGAAAATATAATTTTATATCAAATGGAAGTAATGATGTGTCCCACATCGGTTAATAAGGGAGGTCTTGGGTGCTTTATATATGAGTTTGCAACCCTCCCCTTACGAGCTAGCTTTTGAGGTGGAGTTAGTCGGGTTCATATCATATGGTATCAGAGCCTACCTTTGACTGGTCGGTGGACGCATGTACAAAGGTTCTTTGCACCCCATGCGGGTTAACGACAGAGTTGGTACAAGGACGTACAGTCTAAAGGGATCGGGAATGATGTGTCCCACATCGGTTAGCAAGGGAGGTCTTGGATGCTTTATATATGAGTTCGTAACCCTCCCCTTACGAGCTAGCTTTTGAGGTGGAGTTAGGCGGGTTCATATCATATAAGTTAAAAACTATCACTTGTTAAAAACAATCTTTATGGACATTCTTAGGTCCTCATATCAAACGACTATAAGCCTAAGTTTGTAACCAAAGTGATTTTCGCAAAATATACAAAATTCACTAATTAAAAACTGATATTGAATAAATATTAACTTTTGATTCGATTGACTTACCTTTATTTTGTTGTTTTAGATAAAGGATGCAAAGAGACCCTCTTTCTATAGGATTTTAACTCTTAGGGATTCTTTGATTGCACTAGAATTCTAATTCCGCAAGTTTCATGTATCCAAGGTTTTGTCCAGCCTGTTGCCAACTAGTTGACTAGTCTGGAGGACATGGTTGATAGGCTTGAACGATCAATCGATTCATTAGGATTGTTTGACCAGTTGACCCCCTTATGGGTTGACTTGTTGGCCTTTGCTAACTTTTCGAATTCGTACCCAAGTCTAATTAAGTTAATCCTGTGAGATTGTTATATTAAGGGAACACCCTGCCTTGGTAGCCTTCCTCAAACTCTAAGGGCACCTCATCTCGCTAACCTTCCCCAAGCTCAAGGAACCTTGTTTTCCTAGCCTCTTCTAAACCTTAGAAACCCTATGACATGTTTAAGTCATTAGGATATCCTGTCCTTACCTAATCCCCTGAAAGCCTCCTTTAGGCCTTCTTTTAGCCTTAAATTGCCTCCAATATCCTTTCATCCCCTTTCCTAGATTCAAGCCTCTTGAAAGACCATTATCATATTGAAAAATTTATTAATATGTTATATTCATATCATAACTTATGAATAGTAAGAACTAGCATTCTTATTGACTAGAACTTACAGGGAAGAAATTTGATTTATAAATGGAATCAAATATATAGTATTTACAAACAAAATTATTCGATTATTAAAGAAAAATCAATATACTTTTAATGTTGAATCAAGATCAACTAGGACAAATATAAAGCATTGGGTTGAATAATTCTTTGATGTCAAAATAATAGCTATGAATAGTCATCGACTCCCAAAAAAGGGTGTGCTTTAAAATTGTATAAATGACTTTGATTTATCCTGCAGTCCTATAAATAAACTCCTCATTCTTGACTTTGCCTCTCTAGACACACAAACCTAAGACTAAGATTCCTTTGAATCCCTTGACCACTTTAGGATGCTTACTTTTTTAATTCACTCAAGCTACTTCAACAAAGGTTCCATTTTTGTACTTATAGATCGAGAACCTCCCTTTTACAAAGTTTATCATGTTTAACTCTGTTTAACTCTTAGAGCATCTCCAATGGAAGATGCTTTTGTGGTTCTTAAGTTTAAGAACCGATTCCTAGATAAGTTCACGGCTGGAGCAATTTCAGGTGGCATCCAGCTGTAATCACCGTTGCTTGTCTAAGAACCAGTTCTTAAGTTTTTTTTTCCTCTAAATCACACTAATATTATCTGCAAACGCAGGACTGCACTGACACTTTCTACTTTCATCTTCAAGCTATATCAGCTTCTTTTCATCCCATATCCTGCTTCTGCATTCTCCGGTATGCACCCGAGCTTAAAATTTTGTGGTTGTCTTGTTATTTTTATGAAGATTGCATTTTGTTTCCAAGCTTTGTGTTGGGTGGTTTTCATAGTTTTCCTTTTTGATTATTCTGTATTTATATGCTTGACTCTGAATTTGCACCACTGAGGAAGGGAGAGAGATTATAATTTTATTTTTTTTTTTCATTTCCTAAAGGGCAATTTGGACTTTATTGGCTTATATTAATTTTTATTTTAATTATATAATGTTATGTATTTATCATCATTTTTAACTTATTATGATAAAAAAAATTTAGTTGAAATAAATTTACTATATTTTTAATATATTTTAAATTTTTTTATGTATTTATTATTTTAAAATTAAAATATAAATGAGTTAATATTTTAAGTTAAAATAAAAATAAATATAAATGAAGTATAAAGATGTGAGGTAAATTGTGGGACTCATTTAATAAATTTTTTTGAGTTGCATCATTGGAACGAAGAATTGTTTAAAATAGTGTAAAATAAAAAATGATAATATTACGTGATAAGATCTATAAAAAGAGGAGTTAAGCAACTTACTATGTTTAGATTTCGTGACTTTAGCTGGTCAGAGAGTAATACTGAATCTGAGGGTAATTTTGTTACCTCTGATGAAGATATGCATGATGTAACTCATTCTAAAGCTCGTAGAGGATCCATCCTCTATCAAGACTCCCTCCTCTTACGGAACAGCTGATTGAAGTGGAGTAAATGTCTTATTGCCTATGTAATAGACTATAGAAATTTCTCCGCACGTAGACTGCAATTTGTGCTTCGGACAACTCGGAATCTTCTGGATTGTTTTCAGGTAGTTGGAAGACAAGATAAATCTTATGTCATCTGTTTCAGAAATGATGAGCATCATGAATACATAAAAGCAAATAGTCCTTGGTCCGTTCAAAGGAGCTTTAATGTTGACTGATTATTGGTGGCCCAATTTAATCCTAATTGTTTGAAGATGCCATTCCCATCTGGGTCCAACTTTGGGGTCTTCCTCGAGTATTAGACCCTAGAATTTGCTGAATACCTTGGCTTAATGATTGGCTCAGTTTACTGCATTGAGGGGTAACATAAGAATTAATGAACCTTTGTTAATGGGTTTTATGTTGAAGCTAGATGATGTTAGTAGGGTTTGGATTCAATGCAAGTATGAAAGGATTTTCAGTGTGCGCTTTTCTTGCGGAAGGATTGGTCATAAAGCTGACAGATGTACCTGGAGTTATAACTTGATTAATACTGCTCTAAATAGACAATTCAACAAAGTTAGACACATGTTTAATGTGGAAATTGGAATTGATTTTGCTGAACCTCATTTTGTAAATGACGCTAGACGCTTTGCTAGTCATCTATCTAGAAGAACTACATCTGTTCAATTAGTGTATCAAGATGTGAGGTGAATTATTTTCCTTGTGATCTTCGCATTGCTGGATTTAATGATAAGGAGTGGGATGACAAATTCAATGCTATGGATTCACCTTTTCAAATTCAACCTTATCTTTCAGAAGATGGACTTAGCCTGGAAAATCATGAAATAGATTTTAATAATACTCTTGATCTTGTCGAGTTACAAAGTGTAGAAGCAGATTAGATTTATAGATAGGAGTTGAATTGTGGTCCACAATTTCCAATGGTACACTTATCTCGCAAGATGATATGCTAAGATGGGCAAGAAAAAGATTCTGGTATGTCCTCTTGCCAGATGGACAATATTTCCTAACCAATGCCCAAGTTATCCTTCTTACAACCTTTAATGATGGAGCTGAATCCAGTAGGGCGACTGTTGTAAGAGAATATGCTTTCAATTTCCAAATAGACTTGGACATTGGAGGTTTTCCTGTTTAAAATGGCCTGTGAGTCAGCAACTAAAGCCACCATCTGTGGTACCCCCAGAGGTTAGTCCAATTACTGAATGGAATCATCTTCTTGGACAAGAAGATTTGAATCAGCTTTTGGCAAGTTGGTTGCATACAGGCCTTCCTTCTGATCACAGAATTGGGATGAATGTACTGCTAAATGAAAATAACAGACTCACTTAGCTTATTCCAAAATAGTTCACAGGATAGTTTTGTACTAAGACTTTTCAACTTTAATTTGATTTATATTCCGTCTCTTAATGGACCTTATATCCTTAATCCTGTGAACTGGTTTTTACTTTTAAATTATGGCTATCATGTGTGGCAACATTAGTGTTAGGTCATGCACTTAATTTAGATCAAGACCTTGTGATGAATTTAGATCAAAACCTTGTGATGAATTCCTTTTCCATGAATGAAAATTCGTGAAAGATAAGACATGGCATGGAGTTATCAAATCCTAGTAAAAGTAGGGTGATCTTACAGGGATTAATTGAAGATGGTGAGCCAACTATACAAACGGTTCCTTCTAGACCTCAGACTTCTTCAGAATCAGTTCTTCAGAATCAGCTACTCTTCTGAAGTTAGTTTGTATTATCAAAATACAGTTCAGATTGTTGAGGTTTCTGCTGAAATGTCAACCCCAAATATGTTCAGCACAAACTTTATTCAGAATGAATATTCTACGGAAAGAAAACCTCAGTTACCTGAGTTGGTAAGAAAGAAGCAGAAAATTTTCACTCAATCTTCTTCAGATGAATTATCCCTTAATTGTCAGCCTATAGGACATGATGCTACAGATATGCCAACGAGCATAGGTGAAACTCAGTCTGAGACAGTCCTTTACTCTTTTCATCAAGACCCTGAGGACATTCACAATACTTCACCAGTAGGTGAAATTGTTGGAAAGATGCAGAAATGTCATTTGGGGTTCAAGGAGGCTGTCCCTAAACAGCCTCTTGTGGAATCACGAATCTTTTAGCATGGAATTGTTGAGGTTTGAGTTGTTCCTTGAAAATTCAAAGGTTTAGGCATCAGGATTTCATTGTTCTGTCTAAAACTTTTCAAAAGGTCTCTGTCACCAAAAACTTTTTGAAGAATCTTTGCTTTCAGGATGCTGTAGGTTGTGATGCAAAAAAGCATAAAGGTGGGTTTGTTCTGGCGTGGTCTGAAGCCTCTAATGTCTAAGTACTTAATATATCTCCCAAAAGGATTCATGTTATAGTTCAATCATCAAATTTCCCTGACTTTTTGCTTACTGGAATATATGGGCCTCCTCATGTTCAATATAGGTATCTTCTCCCTTGGGTTTGGTTGGGAGATTTTAATCAAGTATCGGAAGCTGCTAACAAAATGAGTTCCTGTTCTACTTTGTATGGTACACATCAGTTTCAACATGTTTTGTTTAAATGTGGTTTATTTGACTGTAAAGCAAATGGCAACTGGTATACTGGGACAAACAATAGGAGTGGCCATGACTGTGTTTGGGAGAGACTTGATAGGGTGTTATATAATGATAAATGGATTGAATATTTCCCCCGTACTAAGGTCCAATGCCTTTCATTAGCTGCTTCAGATAACCCTCCTATCTTTCTTTCCACTCATTAATAAATAAGATTTAAACCTTATATTTTTAAATTTCAAGCTTTTTGGACAGCACATCATGCTTGTTTTGGTGTGGTGCAGAATGCTTGGAACTTGATTTTTACTTTGATTCTTTTAAGTTGGTGCAAAAGCTAATACATACTAAAATGAAACTTAAGAGTTGGGACAAGGGAATTTTTGGTAATTTGAAACATTAGATTAAAGTTCTAGATGATAATCTGCTTTGTTTACAAAATCAAATTCCAATATATCAGGTGACTTTGAAAGAAATCTTAGAAATCATTTGGAGTTTTTGTTAAATTGTGAGCAAACAGCTGGGCTCAGAAAGCAAAACAAATGTGGATTTTGAATGGTGATAAAAACACAAGATATTTCCATAATACTGTTAGTAAAAAATGTATGAGGACCAGAATCAACTTCATCCTGGATTCACAAGGGCACAAGATAGATGATTTTCAAAAAAAAAAAAAATAATAATTTCAGGATATAAGTATCCCTCAAGAATCTTAATTTGGTCAATTGATCAATTATCTCAACTATTTTTCTCCTAAACTTACAGAGCAACATAAAAGTTGGTTGTTACAACCTTTTACACATAATGAAATAGAATGGGCAATAACAGAAGCTCAACTAGATTCTGCTCCAGGATCTGATGGCTTCACTTATAGATTTTATAAACCCTTTTGGAAGCTGGTTAGTAGCGATATTAGTGGGATGGTTCTATCTATTCTTCACAGGGGTTTCCTTTTAAAATCTTTAAATGAAATTTTAATTGCCTTAATTCCTAAGGCTC
Organism: Saraca asoca; assembly: GCA_026873985.1. NCBI lineage: Eukaryota > Viridiplantae > Streptophyta > Magnoliopsida > Fabales > Fabaceae > Saraca > Saraca asoca. Next base: position 14,486 of record JANHAO010005885.1, on the reverse strand, counting down.
AGAATTATTTCTCAGATTTTAGATCTATCAGTCTCTGCAATGTGGTGCATAAAATTATCTCTAAGGTATTGGTCTTCAGGCTTCAAAATGTATTAGATCTTATAGATCCATATCAGTATGCTTTCATCAGAGGCAGGTTGATATCTGATAATGTGTTGATTGGGATGCTCTTAAAAATAGATTTCTTTAAAGTATACAATTGCGTCTCCTTGAAGTTCATTCAACAAATGTTAAACTTGATGGGTTTTCCTCCTTTATGGATTCAATTGATTATTCAGTACATTACTACTGCATCATATAGAGTTTTGGTTAATGGTGAACAAATTGAAAAGTTCTTTCCCCAATATTGAGTTAGGCAAAGGGATTTGTTATCCCCTTATATCTTCATCTTATGTGCAAATGTGCTCTTAATCATGTTGGAAAAAGCTAGTCAAGATAGTTTGATTAAGGGAGTAAGACCAGCTAAAGTTGCCTCAATGATTACTCATTTGTTCTATGCTGATGAATTCTTTCTTTTCTTTAAAGCAGATAATAGTAGTCGTAATCATGTTTTCTCCATTTTAAAAAGTTTTGGTGAGCTATCAGGTCTTCATATGAATACTCATAAGTCTGCAATCAAGTTCAGTCCTAATACTCCAAGGTTATTCAAAAGATCACCTAGTGGAGTGTTAGGAGTTAAGGTGGTTCGTCAGCTAGGTACTATCTTGGAACTTATATTGATGGAGGCCAAGATAGGAAAAAGATTGAGCAGGAAGTATTACAAAGCATCTATAAAAAGTTAGCAGGATGGAAAGCAAGGCTTCTTTCTTATGCAGGAAGGCTAACGTTATGTAAGAGTGTATTGAATTCTATTCCTACTTATCACATGGCTATTACTATGTTTCCAGCTATTTATATAAGGAAAATTGAAGGTCTTATTAGTAAATTTTGGTAGTCTGGGAATGAAGACAGAAATAGAAGACATCTAATGTCTTGGCGATGATTGACTCAGCCAGTTCATTTGGGAGGATTAGATTTAAGGAGGATAGCAGGATTTAATAAGGCTTTGATAACTGAGGAAACTTGGGAGAACATAATGGACAAAAATTATAATAGCTCATGGAGATGGAAAGGTTTGCAGGCTGTTCATCATATTATTACTGACAGGTTGTGTTGGCAAGTGGGTAATGTGGCATCTATTAATCTTTGAAGCAAGTTTTGGTGGTCTAATGCAGGAACTTCACTACAAAATCAAGTAGTAGCGAGGGATCTTATGCATCATTCCACAAATACTTGGAATTTAGCTAAACTTCACAAAGTTTACAATCCAGAAATTTGCAAGGTAATGCAACAAATCCCCTGTTCTTCATTGAGGACCCTTGACTGCCTTGCCTGGACTGGGTCAGCCAATGACTCTTACTCAGCCAAGAAGGCTACCAGATTCTTCCTCTTTCCAACATCAAGATGTTTTAGTAGATTTTCCTTGGCAAGAATTATGGAAACTGCCTTTACCTCCAAGAGTAATAATATTCTCATGGAAGCTGTGCAACCTATTCTTCCAACCAAAGATTTGCTTATTTCTAGACATATGGCGGTTCCTCAAGAGTGTCCTTTTTGTGCAGTGAGTAATGAATTTATTCAGCATCTTTTTGGTTCAATGTTCTTTTGCACGTGCCATCTGGTTTGTTTCCTCATATACATTAGGCCTGATAGACTTCATCCTCAAGATGTCAGAATGTGGCTTAAGATATGTTTGGACCAGGGTAAAAATTGCGGACAGTTCCATAATGAACTTAATATCCCTTTTATACTTTACAGTATCTGGTTCCATAGGAATCGAATTATCTTCAATGTAAAAACTCCATCACCTCTAGCAGTTCTCAAATTATTTAGCAGGTGGTTGGTACAACTTCAAAATATCTACTTCATACATAAGCAGCCTCTGGTTTATGTTCCAGCAATGCCAAACCCCTGTGCATTTTGGAAGTTTAGAAGCTTTGCAGAATCCGAGTTATAGGCACTATGGAGTTTTTATCACTGTCAAAAAGGTTAAGAAAAATGGATGCGAAGTTTTATTTTCCTCAGACTCTTGTTAAGGCAAATGATCACCCCATTGCTAAAGGTTTCTTTCACAACAATGGTTTGTTTACAAAGCATCAGTATCTATTTCTGGCACTTCGAGAATTATTAACTGCCACTCCTATCAAGGAAGCTGCTGTTTTCAAAATATTCCTCCCAAGTGCTTCAGCTCTTTCTAGTATTAGAAATCCAACTATTTAGACAATAACTAAGGCTTGAGTTGGGGAAAAAGTAGAGAGATGCTAGAGAGAATTAGAGAGAAAACAAGGATTTTATAATTAAACAATAACAACTGAATTCTACAGAAGACTTAACCCTACCCTATTGCTCAATATAGACCTACCCTATTGCTCAATATAGAGCTCCTACCTTTAACTTTGAGAGTATTATAACTAAGCATATAATATAACTTAATAACCTAATTACTAATATTACTTTCTAAAACTCCCCTCAAACCCATAATGTAACATAATTATTAGTATTACTTTCTAACACTTCCCTCAAACTAAAGTTTACAAAGCTTAAGCTTGTTACATAAAAAAGTAATAAGCAATAAAAATAATAACAAAGAAAACTTAAACTTCAAACTCTACAAATGACTTACAACAAACACAGCATACGAACAACTCTCCTTAAACTCAAACACTCACAAACCCTAAAAACAATGCAGATACAATTTTTAAAAGTTTTCAGTTAACTATATTTAGTTGCTCTCTCGATCTTCTTTTAATTATTCTCCTCGACATAAATGACAACTTTCAAAAGTCTTCTACTAGCTTATCTTGAGTTGCTCCCTCAATTCCTAGTTGATCCTCAAAACTACTAACACTTATGGTTGGAATTATGCCAAAGACATTAATACTACCACAATAGATGTTGCTCCTAAGTTGTGCTCATTGTAGCCAACTTTAAGACATCAAAGTAAGAAATGCACTTGAATAAACAGAACTCAAGAACCAATATGAACCAATGCATTGCTAAGCAACCAAAACTAGTGGTGCAAACCATATCACATAGAGGATAACCTCACCAAATTAGACATATGCGAACATAAGTCATGTTAAACAATGCTCTAAATTACATAAAGACTCCCAAATTCCTCAAACAATGCTCCAAATCATATGAAGATACCAAAATTCACAAGTCGTCAAATAGTACTTTAAATCATATGAAAACACCAAAATTCACCAAACACTATTCCAAATCGCATAAAGACACAAAAAATCACAAGTAGCCAAATAGTGTTCCAAATCATTAAAGCACAATGCTGTTATATAGAACTTGATGAGCCTAAGCAACACCAAACCACAAAATGCAACATCATTGCCCATGGAAGAAAAAATGCTTCACCATGGCAGCAAGCCTTCACAACTTGAATATTCACCAAGACCACTACAATCAACTACCCTTAAGAGGTGCAACAAGGTGTCAACTTGTGACACCAGTTTAGTAGGCAAATGTACTCTATTTAACACGAAACTTGGTGGATAAATCAAGTATAGTATGGAATTCTTCTAGAACTAATTTGGAAACAATCCAACTTGTGTACTATTTTTCTAATTTTTTTTTCATTTTGGGGCTATTTATGTAATTTTAACTCATGTAACTTGTCCAACATGAGTATAAAAACACATGATTGTGATCCTTGGATTTTTAGCTTTTCATTGATGTAAAATAATGTACAAAACCCTTCTCAAGTTAAGAGAAAAGGCCTTATATTAACTTATAAAAAATATGCCTAATCTTGTCATTATGCCTTTTGGCTTAGAATACTCTTTAAGGGGAGTGCTCAATAACCCTTGGTGAGAAATCATGTCACTAGTTTAGGGGTCAGAGTATGTGGCTTGCTGCCTCATCTACACACTCCAAGTTATGTAATGAGGTTTAATATGAATCAAAGAAGTAGTGCATCTTCAATTTATATTGTCCCACATTTTACCTGGTTTCACTCGCATTTCCCTGCATTGCATGAGTTGCATTCTTAGGTGCCTTATTGTGCTTATTTTTAGCTTGCTTTGTGCTATGTCATAGGTTACCTTTGTCTTTACGTGTAAATGGATTGTTTACCTTGATTGTTTATCTTCTGCTACACTATTTGATGCTTCATGGCTTGATATTCTTGTCCCTTAGTGTCATAGGACTAACCATTGGTTGGCTAGCTAGATTTCAGGTGACAGATAGTAAGTGCTACACGGTTTAGTGTCATAGGACTAACCATTGGTTGGCTAGCTAGATTTCAGGTGACAGATAGTAAGTGCTACACGGTTTAGCTTGTAAACTTGCCATTAAACTATCACAAAAGATGTTCCTCCCAGGTTGTGTTCATTGTAGCCAACTTTAAGACATCAAAGTAAGAAATGCACTTGAATAAACAAAATTCAAGAACTAATCCATTGCTAAACAACTAACACTAGTGGGGCAAACCATTTCATATAGAGGATAACCTTATCGAATTAGACCTATGCAAATGCAAATAATGTCAAATGGTGCTCTAAATTACATGGAGACTCCAAAATTGGTCAAATAGTGCTTCAAATCACATTAACACATCAAAATTCACTAAATACTGCTCCAAATCACATAAAGACATCAAAAATCTTAAGTCACCACACACTGTTCCAAATCATCAAAGCACACTGCCATCATATAGAACTTGATGAGGCCAAGCAACACCAAACCACAAAATGCAACATCATTACCCATGGAAGAAACAAAAAATGCTTCACCATGACAGCAAGCCTTCATAGCTTGAATATTCACTAAGATAACTATAATTAACTAACTCTAAAAGGCGTAGCAAGGGCACAACCAAATTATAGAACATCCAAGCCAAAACACCAAGACAAAATGTCTGGGTTTGCAACTAAGGCAATGAAGGAGAAAAACACAGGTATCATCGCATCTCATTGCATCACGAAGAGTCCTGCTAGAATAAATAATATTGCCTACAAGAATTATTGCACTCGTAGGGTTAATAGAAAATTGAAAATTTTAAGTGCACTTTATATAATATCGTACATGTTTGAGTTATTTAAGTAACATTGCTCAACTATGTTGAATAGATTAGCAATAATTAATGCTGGGGACCAATAAAAAAAATTAGTAGTGATATTTGCATGTAGAGTAACATTCATAAACCTTGTGTACATTGAATATATATATATATATATATATATATATATATATTTGTAATGGTAGGAGTGACTAATTCATTAGACTTACACACTAAGGGTCCGAGATTGAATCTGGAACACAAAGGAAGGTAAATCATTTCAAGGAACATTGAGTGCCATTTGAGTCAAACACTCTCAACAAATATATGACTAGTTGTTCTTCTTTAAACTATTAACTCATCATGTCCTTGTCATATTTTTAAGAGAAAAATGCAAAAATATCTCATTTTTAGACAAAAATCACAATATTATTATATGTTAGTTTATTTTATCCTTTTTTTTTTCATATAATTTCTACATGCTAGGGTTAGCCATGGTGCAAGACTAATGTGGTCCCTGGCGGGTGAGATGTTGGGGGAGATCACCCCAGGTGGTGAAGGGTACTGTGAGATTATCAAGTATAATCTACTTGAGCTCCAAAGAACAACTCAACGGTTCAAGGTGTATTTTAAATGTGTGATGAGGAAGATTTTGTAATGACCAATGCAGACATATAGAAGAAATCCATAAAGCGAAAATCTAAACGAGCTTACTTAATGCTATTGGAAATCTCAGACCAAGGAGCAATTGAAAGAAATTGTCAAACATTGCAAAACTTCAAAAGCAATGGAAAGAAGAAATGGAGAAATCAGGGGAAGAATGACGAATTGAAAGAGCACAAAGCTTGAAATTGCAATTGAGTTGAGGAATGATAAGAGTAAAATCACTAAAAAGACAATGTATTTCAGGGTAGCAACTATTGCAAGAACCTCTAAGACAAAGGAACCGGAAGAAACATAAATTTGACTTGCAAGCATTTTGTAACGTAAAATTTGCTATTTCCTCAAATTTCCCAGGTTAGGATAAGAATGGGAGGATGATAGAAGCAAAGGGACTCTTTTTTAACTTGGTTTTAGATCATCTTGACTAGAAATCCATGATAAAAGATTTTAAGGTGCCTCTTTTTATGCATTGATTTCTTACTATTGTCATGTTTTTTTCAAAGTTTAGGTTTGAGTGAATGCTAAAGTTTCTTCTAGCTTAATAGAGAGGACCAAAGTTCAACCAACCAAAAACAGCAATTTATTGAATGATCGGCAGTTAATTACTTTCTTTGGATGCTTTTGTTCATTGCTTGTTGTATGCATAAGATGGATCCTAACAATGATGGAGAGAAACTTGTAATGTGCACCAAGGAATCGTGTAAGCGCTCTCAGCTACCCATAATACACATAAAAGGGAAATGAAAATGCACTTGTGCACTTAAGTGTACTTTATGTGTCGGTAAAACTTGAATAGGTAGAGTCAACTAATAGATAGACTCAATTTAAATCACATTCAAGTTGTGCAGTAATTGCTGTCTTGGAATGAAAAATTAGTATATATAGTAATATAACTCCATATAAATGGCAACTTTATCATGGTGGATAATTCTGAATTGTTGCAGTTTCTTTTACTCAAGAATAAATACAGAATAGTGCAACACACAGCCAGGGTGAAGACTTCATTAGATTTTATGATCAATTTGCATTCACGGTCAGCTCTGTGGTTCGGGTAACCAGAATGGCTGAATACCACATGCAAAGATGTCTTTGAATCCTTCAGCTCATCTTTAATTCTTCTGCTTTCTGGGAACCTGATGCATGTGCCAGTAGATTCTTGCAAATGCTACTGCAATGCAACTAGACCTCTCCAGGATGAAGTTTCAGCTCCTCAAACAAGCTCTAATTTACTAAATAAAGGACCCTCACAAATGCACACAATTATATATATGCTTGCATGAAAACAAACATATGAAGTCTCATCCCTGAGCATGCACACAGAGCAGATACATGGTCACGATTTTGTAACCAAGGGACCTAGCGTGTAAGCACTTTGAAAAGAGCTAGTAAGATCACATGCTCAAATCTTGGAATTTGAAAACAAGTGATTGAAGATGTAACCTAGCATTGGCAGCAGCAGCAATAGATTCATCATCTTGCTTTTCCTTTGCAGCAGCAATAGCAGCAATATAAGCTTTTCTTGCATCTTCCATTTTCCACATCTCCATATCATCCATATCGTCCTGTTCAAACAGAAATTGCTACTTGTAAACTAGAGCTTGTTCAAATCATCATGTCAAACACCCAAGTAGTCACGTATTTCTTCAGTTACACAAGCATTTTTCTCAAAATTTGGTTAACTATTCATATTGACACAGAACAGATTCTTAGACTCACAATACATGGCAGGTGAGTGAACTCATATGGCTTGATGTCATTATCATTAGCGTATTCAGCAGTGTCAGCTTTTGTCAAGCCCTCAAGTAGCATTGTGAATGATGAAATATCTCCTTGCACGGAATCCAGCTCTTCTTGGAGTTTCTCCACTTTCTTCCTGGATGTCATCGCTTCCCACTGTATCTTCTCAAGAGAAGCTTGCTTGTCTGCAAGCTTAATCTGTGGAAAAAGAGACCTGTTAATGTGAGAGAGATTCAAAATTTTCCTTAAAAAGGAATGGGGTTCTTATTTAATATTTCAACTTTATGCACACACAATGAAACAGGATAAAGCAGAAAGAGTTGAGTATATCATTTTGATTCTGATGCAGTCAGATCTTCATAGGATAAAGTTTCATAAAGACCCAAATGAACCAGTACATGGGATTTCAGCTGGGGAACACACTCCAAGATTCTAAAATATATTAAAATTGACACTTGAAGTTCTTGCTAAGGACCATAACATAAAAATTGCGTCAAAGCAAACATTGCATGTCTGACATACAGAAGTCTTCAGGTTGCTTTCACATGCAGATACAGGTACTTAAGTACATCAGATTTCTAAGATACACCCTTCTCAAGCCATAGCTATTTTCAAATGAGATGTGGAAAGTATGTACTATGTTGAAAGCATTGTAAATGTCAAGTGATTCATCTAGCTCTAATGATGATTTTCAATTCTTCATGCCAAATTATAAATTAAACAACTTCAGCAAACTGGTACCTTGGCATCAGAAAGTTGTCGCTGAGTAGACGTGAGTAAAATGTCTTTTTCTGAAGACTGGTGTTTCACTTCATCAAGTTTTGCACTAAGAGAATTCATTTGGTCTCTATAGTTCTCTGCTGACTTTAATATTTCATCTTTCCCCAACAATTTTCGCTGCAGATCCTCTATCTGCTGCTTTAATACAACCAACTCTTCTCTGTCCTTTTCTGTGGCCAAAGCTCTTGAAGAATGCATAGAAAGGCTGCCCGAGTCAGGATCATTGCTAGCATTTTTGCCTTGTTCTTTTTCTCTGTTGTCCCTTTTCTTTTTAGTGGGAATAGACTGAGCATTGTTCCTGCCTTTTGGATCAGTTATCTATCAAAGAATAGGAAAAGGTCAGATAGTTCATGACAAAGGAATATCAGCAATGATACTTAAAGAACAACAATTTTAACAGCCTGAGGAAAACCATAGCTTAAGGGTTATTTCAGACTGCCATATGATGTGGGCATGAAAAAGTGGTGAACCAAAATAACATTAACAACAATTTTTTATCTAGTATAAATAATGGCAACAGTCATTTGTAATTTAAACTTTAGCCATTGGATATCAAGATGAAGCACAAAGTGAGTACCAGCTATGCATAATAGATGGTTCAGTGATACTGACATTTAGTTTAACCAGTAAACCACTCGCAACCATGTACTTTTACTACAAATAACAAATTTCTATAACATAAGAACCATACTAAAAAAAGGTAGACAAGACCTGTTTCAATAAAGTAAAATAAAGAAGTTCAAGTCACATTATGATCAAATGTTTCTCTGTAAATCACTTCAATGTAAGTTAATATGATTTATAACAATGTTTAATGAATTACAACCAATTCACTGCAAAATACAATCTAACAATGCAGATTTAATCTTACAAGGTTTTCCAAGTCTGAATAATACCCTTATAATTCAACCTAGTACTTGCATATTGATTGAAGAATATGATCTTGCAAATTTAATCTTACAAGGTTTTCCAAGTCTGATGAAGAGACCGCAAAATACCCATCAAATTCAATTGATTGAAAATCAAACTATTACTTGCATATTCAAATGCAAAGCATGCAGTCATGGAGACACCACTACTCATGCATGTTTTTGATTGAAGGATGAAAGGTCCTACAACAAGCAAGATTGATTCTTTACTTCCTGCACACCAAATTTACCTTGTTCGGACCCCTCAATAAATTTTGTAATTCTTTTAGAAAGAGAATAATAATATGATAAAGTAAGGAGGAGATAATAATATACCAAAGGTCTAAGAAAATGCCAGTTGAGTGGATGAGGAGCATCTTGGCACGTATTTACAAGGAAGAAGGTAACATACAAAATTGTGCAAATTATAGTGGGATCAGGCTCAAGAGCCACACTATGAGGTTATGGGACCAAGAGATTGAACAAAGACTAAGACAGGAGACAAGCATATCAGAGAATCAATTTGGTTTTATGCCAGGGAGGTTGACTAAGGAAGCTACAAAATTTTTTTGCAAGGTTTGATGGAGAGGTATTGAAAGAAGCAAAAAGACTTGCATATGGTCTTCATTAATTAGGTAAAAGCCTATGATAGGGCACCACAATTAGTTTTGTGAAAAGCTTCAGAGAAAAAGAGTTCATGTTGCTTATATTCAGGCTACAAATGAAATGTATGATGGTGCAGTGACTAGTGTGTGTATCTATGGAGGTGTAGCAGAAATTTTTTATAACAATCAGATTGCATCAAGGACTGACTTTGAGTCAGTACCTTTTTACTTTCATAATGGAGGGACTCACTGGGCACATCCAAGATGAGTGCCTCAATGCATGCTTTGAAAGTAAAGACTGGACATTTCCAAAAGTTGAACGGTTTAGGTATCAGTGATTCATTTTACAAGGAGATGAGAAGATTGATGATATATCACACATAGGATCCAGGCTGGATGGATGAAATGGAGACATGCTTCAGGGGTAATTTATCATGCAAAATACCCATCAAGCTCAAGGGAACATTCTATCAAACTGCTATAAGACCAAGATGCTCTATGTTAGTGAGTGTTGGCTATTAAAGGACCAACATACAAGAAAAAGTAAGTGTGGTGAAGATGAGAATGCTGGGACAGATGTGTGGACATGCAAGGAAAAAAAAAACAAGATTAGTAATGAATACATAAAGAGAAAGTTGGGTAGGACCATTGATGAAATGATGACGGAAACACGCTTGAGATGATTTGGGCATGTGAGAAGAAGACGTGGATGCTCTAGCAAGAAAGGTGGATTTATTGGAGGATAGTCCGTTTAGAAGAGGTACAGGAAGAATCAGGAAAATATTAGGAGAAATCATTAAAAGCAGTCTCATCTTAAATGGTTTTTCAGAAGTTATGGTCTCCGATAGAGCACAATGGTGTCATTTGATCCATGTGGCTAGCTACATCTAATAGGATAAGGCTTAGTTGTTGTTGATGAAGTAAGGAAATAAACTGGAGTATTTACGAAATGGATGAAGTAAGGAAATAAATTGGAGTATTTACGAAATGGACCTCATATATCTAATATCTACTATAAAAGAAGAAAAAGAAGTATCTGCCCTGGCCTTTTTTCATTTTTCATTTTTTGATAGAAATTTGCCCTGGCTGTTCTTACATGAATCTCTGTCATATATTATTCCATCCAGAAAAAGTTTCTCCAAAATTTACTGCACCACTGCAGTAAGATACTAAACATTTGATCCTGACTATGGCTACAAGTCTAGCATGTTATTACCAAGCAACAGCAAGGGTTTAATTTGGCCGGCCATGTAGAAATGCAAGGGTTTTATCCATGCATCCCAGGGAATTACCTTAGTCCTTGTATTTTATGAGAGAAAAAATTCTGACCTCAATACAATAACCCATAAAATGGGTTGTTACATAAAGCCTAAAAAATGATACATTGAATGCCTTCTGCGCTCAAATCTCCAAGTATATAGTGATAAATAAATTCTGACAATTGAACTAGTACTCTATCGGATGGGGAAATAGTGAGAAATAAACAAGGAATGCTATTTCCCACATTAGTAAAACTACATCATGAAGGAACTAATACAGGTAATTGTAGCTGCTCCCATGAAATTTAAATTTTGGGAAGAAAAAGGTGTTGTAGTCTTACTTTTTTAGAAGATGGTTCTCTTGAAGGAGTCTTGGTGTAGATCATGGAACCACGACGGGTGAATGAACTGCTTCTGTTACGATCCTGAGAATAATTCAACAACTGATTTGAGAAAATTGATATTAAGATTTCAGTGCTCCACTTCATTACTAGCCTTTAAAGGGGAAAAAAAAAGGATGTTATAGTTTATTTCAATTTCATAGACTTCAATCACTTGCATTCAGTATTTTTATAAAGCACAAAATATTATAGTCCAAATTATACTATTTCCAAAACCAAAACCCAAAGAATGCAATTCCCCTCCCCCAAACCTCATCAACAAAGACATCAAATTTTTACAAATTTCTTCCCGTCACTCTTGCTTTTTGCATATATGTACATTAATTTTAGCAAAAATAAATCCGAAATTCAGATGAAATTAACAGAGAGACGGAGAGATTACGATGAGGGACTGAACGAGAGGGAAAATTTCAACAAGATCGTTGAAGAGGACAGGATCCAAATTCCCAATAGCTCCCGAAGCGGCAGCCGAGTTAGAGAGCGAGGATTGAGCTCTGCGCTGAGTGAAGGACGAGTTTTCTTCCCCAGAAAGCCAAGAGTTTGGGTCACCCAAACTGGAATTTTCCTGCAAACCCATGAAATGCTGCCCCTCGTACATTTTAGCTTATTTGGATTCTGAATCAAAATGGATCAGAATGTAAAATAAGCAATCAAAGGTGAAAATTTGGCTGAAAAGGAGGGAGAGAAGAATGATAGGGAGTTCAGCATAGGCAGCGAGAGACCACACTGTTCTCAAAATGTTTCCATTTCTATTTCCAGAATAACGGATACTGCACTTGCACGGACAAAATGCCCGTTGTCCTTATTCACGGATCACAACTTAAAAGAAGCTCTTTTTTTTTTTTGCCAAAAAAAAAAAAGAAAACAAACAAGTTTTTTCTTTAAAGCATAATCAGAGTTATTTATTGTTATGGACAAAATCCGATCTCACGTAATAGAGAAGCAAAAGCACAGTGAAAATTGAGAACTAGTTAAAGAAAGCGCAGCTCACTAAGATTACACAACGTCGCTAACCGCAAGGTCGGGATGCGAACAAAGCCTAAAGAGACAGCTCGTTAGAATTCACCTCACCAGGAGCAAAGCTCGCCTCGCTGGAAGAAGGCTAGCAGTGATCCCGAGCCAAGTATTTTGACTTGTGAGATGGGCACGATGCCCAACTAGAGACTTGACAAGATAGAGTATTGGATAAACTTACATCATATCTCAAATCTAGTAGACAAGAGGGGCCCACCTGTAGAAAGCCATCTACAAGAGCCGATCAGTAGGAGATTAAATTGTCTTACACATTTAATATTTGATATAACTTATTTATAGCATATAAAATTATACTTGTAACCTCATAACCTCTATAAATAAGAGGGGGAGACCATTGTAAACAACTTTGAGTGGAGATACTAAAATTCTGTAAAAATTCTCTCTAAAAATAAAAACATTATCGTGGACGTAGGGTCCAGTACTGTCCGAATTTGGCTGTACCACGTTAAAAGCTCTATGTTTTCTGCTACTTCTTTTCCTTTACTTGTTTTTTGCCTTTTGTTAGCTATATTTGTAATTAGATTACAGTTTGAGTCCCAGAAGAATATCTTCAATTGGCTGAATTTTGGTTCTACCAAAATCCACTGTCAACATTTTGGTACCATTTGTGGGAACTCATCTATTTTCTGGTTTGTTTTCTACTACAATGGCGAAAAGAAGAACTACCAGAGCTTCAAATGTGTTGGTTAATCCCCTAGAAGGTCATGTGTCGACAATGGACTTCTCTACTGCCCATGTCATAGGCGTTACCTCTGGCTTGCCCTAACCAGTCCTTTTCAACCTGTTACTGTTGCCAACGACATTGATGAAATGCAAACTTGGCTCCAACGCCAGGAGAGACTAGAGAATATGATGAGAGAGTTGACTAGAGCAGTCACAGTGCTGGTGTGAGTGCAGGCACAGGGTGTACAAAGTAGACTAAGATCACGACGCCTAGGAATGCTCACCAGCAGTAAGTTGGATGTTCAAGTAGGGCTAATCTAGAGAATTCCCTAGCTCATCGCTCGCAAGAACAATCTCCAAGCCACAACTCTCGTGATCATGAGGGTCAAAGGGTCCAGCAATCCTCTAGCCAATAGTCCAGAGCGTGGGACCTATTGCTAGAAGAATTATATCAGAAAATGATCCGACTAGAAAAATTTCTTCGAGCTCCCAAAGACTGAGCTTGTTATGAGAATAGGTCACCATTCTCTATAGAGATCGAGGCTCAACCCCTCCCCCTTAAACTCAAAGTCCCCACTATTCCTCTGTACAATGGGGACACTGATCCTTATGATCACTTGTATGTATTCAACATTCAGATGGATTTGCAAACAGTTGATCCTCTAGTTAAATGTCGGATTTTCCCTGCTACACTAGGAGGTGTACCCCAGGCCTGATTTAGCCTTTTCACTCATTTGACTTACAGTGAGGAGGAGTGCCAGCAAAAGTTCATTAGCCAGTATTGAGCATTAAGGAGACAACTCATCTCTCCCTACCACCTCGCGATGATCTTCTAGTGTAAGCATAAGTCGCTGAAGGATTATATTGCCAGGTTCAGACTTGAAGCCAATTTAGTGCAGAATCTATCTAAAGAAACCATGCCGACAATGATCTTTGTGGGACTCTGTAAAGATAGAAAGCTATACAAAAGTCTTATAAGTCTCTGATAAAAAACTTAACTGAGTTCTATGAATGAGCTGCCAAGCAGATTAAGTGGGAAAAAACATTTGGCTTAGGAAAGCCTGACACAAAGTGTGAGAGGGGCAACTCCACTCAAGGTAAGAAGAGGGGCAATGTGGATCAAGGTGACCACTTCAATGTGCGGAAGTGCCATAGGCCCAAAGGCAAGTGGCCTCAGCCCTCAACTCACCATAAGCAATATAGCATCCAGTCAGACTCTTAGGATAGGATTTTTGCTATAGAAAGAGAAAGGGAAGACTTCGGGAGACCCGTTCCCATAAAAGTTGTTGGGTTTCATGGAAACAAGCACAGCGAAAATTTAAAATTTGAAACCCTAGCCACGGATCCATGTGTAGAATATAAACCAGTTGGTCCAGAAAAATACC
>JANHAO010005884.1:0-22194 GCA_026873985.1 Saraca asoca | reverse complement strand
ATTACACTAAAGTTAATACTAAAGTTGGACTAAATTTTTTTAAAAAAATTCAATATTTTATATCAAAGTAACATTTTATAAGTTTTAAAAAATAAAGTATTCAAAGAAAATTTTTTTTAATACTATTGTAACGTTTCTTCTTTTATTTTAATCAATAATAATAATAATAATAATAATAATAATAATAATAATTTAATATTAGAACAATAATCCTATCTACAAGTTAATACTAATAACATCAATTTTTAATTCTACTAAAGTTGTACAAATTTTTTTTTAAAAAAATTTAATATTTTATATCAAAGGAACAATTCATAAATTTTAAAAAATAAATTATTCAAAGAAAAGTTTTTTTTAATCCTATTGCAACGTTTCTTCTTCTATTTTAACCAATAAATTATATTTGAAATAATGATAATAATAATAATTGATTTCAATTAATTAATGGTGTAGAATTAATATTTAAAAAGTAACGAATTATAAAATCCGCCTGGGATTATTTGGTAAATGTCGACCTAAGATTGGGACTGGTACTGATACAGTAATTAGGGATGGCAACAGGTCGGGTTTGGGTGGGTATGACAATATCCATACCTATACCCGTCAGAAAAAATCATACCTATACCCTACCCATACCCGCGAATATTGTAACAGGTACGGGTATGGGTTTATACCCGCGGGTATACTCGTCAAAATTAAAAAAATAATAATAATTTTTTTTCAATAGTGTTCATGGGTACAGGTTTATATCCGTGAGTATAGGTATACCCGTGGATATATCCGTTAAAAGGACGTCGTTTTGAGTAGTATTTAAATAAAAATAAATAAATTTTTTTATTTAAACGGGTAAACTGGTATGGATACAGGTATTTTTTTCAATACTTTTCGTGGGTATGGATTTATACCCACGAGTATTGATATACCCGCCAAAACGATGTCGTTTTGAATAATATTTAAATAAAAAATTTTATTTAAACGGGTAAACGGGTATAGGTACGGGTATTTTCTCATACTTGTACCCGTACCCATACCCGTTACGGGTAAGAAAATTATACCCGTCTTGCCCGTGAACAATTTTTTTCATACCCATACCCGTCCATCACGGGCGGGTATCTACGGGTAAATGGGTACACGGATAAAATTACCATTCCTAACTGTAATAACTTGACCTGATAAAAAAGTAGTCCGATTTGGAACTGACCCGACGTATAATTTTTACCCGTTGGGTTAACCTGGTAAAACCTGTTAACCCGTTTTGACAGAATCAAACTAATTAACCATGAGATTCATTAGAAATGTAATATGTGAATAAGGGATAAAAGATATTCAGATGTATTATTCCATGCTATATTGAAATAATAAAAAATAAAACAAGAGAAAAGTTTAGTGAAATTACACAAATGTTGTCTTTAATTTCAAATTTTACTTAGACTTTATCTAAAAAATAAAAAAAAGATTACACGTAAATTTAAATTTAAATTTTTTTCGTAAATAAAATAACATTAGAGATGATAATGAAATTTAAAGGAAATAATATGAGAATATTCTAAATATCTTATGATTAAAAATTAGTTTTAATTAAATTCAAATTGTTAAAATATGAATAATAAAAAAATTAAATTTCAATTTTAATATAATATTTTTTATTTAATTCTTCACAGGAGGTGTTTGTTAATTTTAAAAATATAAGTGAAGTTAATACAGATTTTTAAATTATAAAAAATTTGAATAATTTTCTTAAACTTTGAGAGAGATTAAAGTATTTTTATCACGAAAGAAAGTCATTAAAAATAATAATCAAAGATCCATTCCATTCTACGAGACTAGGGTTTCTCTTCAATGTTCTAGCCATAAATTAAAAATAAAAGAAAAATATTGTACATAATTATTAAATAATCATAGATTTTAAAAATAAGAATTTAAATTTGATTAAACGTCAATATAAAATAGTTTATATTATCATTAAATAGAAAAATATCACATCATTAAAAAAAAGAGTAATTCAAAGTTTTTATAACAATAAAAAATTTTAATAATTTTTTAATAATATAATAATACATCAATGAATGATAATGTAAAAGTACATTGACATTAGATTGAATTTAAATTCTAAAAGTAACATAAAACTATCATACATAATTATTAAACTAAGACAACAAGCTTAGTAGCAAATCTTGGCAAGTAAATCTAATAATTTGACCTCATTTGTTATATATTTTGCTTCTAATTTATTGGTTCTAAATTTTTTTTTTCCAATTTTAACAAATAAAACTCAGACAGGTCAATAGAAACCACTTAGGTTGTCATTGATTAAAATTGTTGGGTTTGGAGTCTAATATTGGATTCACTTGGTCAATATTAGCCAACTAGATCGCTATAGGTTCAATAACTACATCCCAACTCCCAAGCACAGTCGTTTTGTAGATAATTAAAAGGTAATATTACTCAAAAAAAATTAAATTTAACAAAGAAAATTTTTTATACAACTTTAAATAATAGAATTGAAACTTTTTTATATATTTATTATATGTAAAAATTCCGTAAACTTGTAACTTTTTCATGAAAAAATTATAAAATTTTATATAAAAACTTATAATATTTTATAACTTTTATGTTAAATTTTCACAAAAACCTAGAAAATTTTTATTATGTACCAAAACATTCTCCGAATTAAAAGGTAATTACGCAACCAGATCCTTCTGATGGTGTGCAATAAGTGTTGGTTATCACTGATAAAAAAAAAAGTGCATAAAATGGTACTTTATTCTTAAATATTTCCCCTTGAAAAAGGAATGTGTACTGCCAATCTGCGAGGTCCTATTAAAAGTTTCTGTATATTTCTAGATTTGAGGCCAACAAAACAATTGAAGATTGAAGGAAACGGAGGAATACAATTCTAAGTTTCTAACCATCCAAATTGTATACAAACATGAAGTGCAAACCAACTTTCTATTTCATATATAACGTGTACATAAACTTGCGTGAATGACATGTCTCAATAATTTCAAGCACACACAAAGTATACACAAAAACTCAATTTCTTACCAAGCTAAAAGGTCACTCTTCGCATCAAAATTGTGAGCAGAGGGCATTCATAACCCGCCATGGACTAGTTTTTCTGTCCAACAAGACGCCTGGAAGTGAGGTTTGATTCACAGCTCACGTGCCATAATGCTTATCGAATGTCTTAAGAGCTGTTTCTCCATGAAGCTTTGCAAGACTTGATATCTTTGAATACAAAGATGCAGAACCCATTTCCATAGGTAATGGCTTCAGTGACATGCACCTTTTGCGAAGGCAAGTCATGATTCAGTTATCCAGGAAATGATTGTATCTCTCCTAAGTCCCAGTAAGTCAATGACGCCATTGAAGAGTATAAAGGATCATAGATCTCAGAAGTTTTCACAATTCAACTTCCATTCCCATGCAGGTAATGATTCAACTCCACGAGTTTCACAGTTCCATCCCCGCCACAAGAAAGAAAACCATGCGAAACAACTTGTATATCTGTAACACCAGCCTGTGACAATTTAAGATAATAGTATTAGTGCATTGCATGCATAAAACTAGGTAACTTCTGTCCAATCAAATGCAGACTAAAAAAAAAAACTAGGCACAATTCTTGTAGCTAGAGACTGTTTTATTAAGCAAAGGTCCTAAGTTGGATTGTTGTTTACATAAAGGAGCCAGCTTGAAGCAGCTATGATTCTCACATCTACCCTAGAAAATTTGGAAGGTATCGGATTAAGAAATGAGATTCAAAGGTAAAGCAAGATTTTAATATTAAGGTGCAATACCCGAACAACGCCACCGAATCCACGAGAGCTTGGCTGCAAAAAGGTGTGTCTTTCATGCAATTTTGGCCAGTGACATACTAACTTAGATCTCTTGGCATCCCAGAGTTTGACATCTCCATCTTTGCTTCCAGTCAAAAACAAGCTAGTATCTGGGACAGTAGCTACTTTTGTGACAGTCCCTGTGATCAGAGAATTTAAGCAGGAATCATTAGATTAAGTATAAAACCATAAACTGTAGGTGTGCACAAAATATCTTTACCTGAGTGAGCTTTTGGAATATACCAAAGCATCCCATTTGTGTTCTGATCCTTTTCAGAATTCACAGATGTGGTAGAGCTTTGATCACCATTTTCAGCTCGCCTATGCCTTTTAGCCTTTCCAGTTACTATATAACGGAAATCATGAAGCCCAACATCACCACCTTTACCACCAGTCACAATAATGGGGGAAATTGAACCACTTCCAACATCGTTATCAAATACGGAAAGGGCCCGAGCACCGCCTTCACATGAAATGAGCAAAGGGTTGTTACCATAAATTGATATGAACTAATCTTCATACATGAAACAGAACAACAAACCTTAGACAGCAACTCATGATTGTGCCCACCAAAAGACATCCCCAGCCCCAAGCCCAGAAGAAAAGAAAAAGCAATAAATAAAAGAGCAAGGAGTAAGTCAGAATGCTCATAACCAATGTAGGGCTACAGCTCAATCAGACTTCAGCACTAAGAACTGAACCTTCATAGACAAGATGGAAGGTCTTAACATAAAAGAAAAATTCTTTTGTTTTAGCCATGTAACAAGTTGTAAGTCGTAACAACATTCCATTTCTGTTTTCCTTGCCAGTTTTACTTAGATCCATGGAAGTTCATGACTAGATTATACACACATCACAATTCTGTGACACATTTAAATTAGGGCAATACCTTCATGACATAAAATTGAAGCCCGAGAAGTTGTAGGCGGAGCTAAAGTATCCCATATGACCACATTAACCTCATTAGAACTATATCCAGCCGCAGCTATTATTGATCCACTTGAAGAAAAGTAAGTGACATCCCTGAAAATAGATAAAGAATTGAACAGAAGGGCAGAAAGAGGGACACAAACATAAGAAAAAGCAAAACCCAAAAGAATTTCTATTTATAATAAAGAGTCAAAACTAACTCCCTTCACAGATTTATATTAGAATGCCTGATCCATATTCTAGATCAACCCACAATTCCCAAACAAGGTTACAGCCAAGGGTGACTAAAACCCCACCAATGGAGTTTCCTCAAAATGGAGTACGTACGATGCATGCCCATTAAAGCAGAGGGTTGATTCTGTTGGACAAACATTGCTCCTTCCTCCTACCTCCAGCTGCCAAGTGCAGACAGTTCCATCCGTTGCTGCACTAGCAAATCGGTGCCCAAAGTGGTCAAACTTCAGAGCTGATATGGATGCAAGAGCATAAGGAGGAGGCACATTAGCAGCAGGCAGGACTCCATATGTCGCAATAGCTTTATCCTTATTGTACTGTATTGAAAATGTTTTACATCAGCCAAATGCAAAAAAATTGACAATTGATGAAATTAAACTGCACCAGTGTAATCCCAAATATTACATGTCGTTGCATTATATTATATATATATATTATATATATATATATATATTGCATGCAACAGCAGTGTAATTTTTTTGTTTTTCTTTTCCCCTTAATGCTGATATCAAGGAAACCAGATATGCGTGGCTTTTCCTGTGTTTTTCATTTTTTGGAGGGAGGACAACTATGGTATCATACTCAATGTTATTGGGCTATGAATAGTAAGTCTTTATGCATGTTGGGAAAGAAAGTCAAGGAAAGCAGTGAGCTCATGGTGAAGAGTTTTATTCCATACAGTGGAGTACACCACAACAAGAAATACAAATTTAGAAGGCTTATTGAAGTACAACTTTTATCTTAGTTTTAAAGTTGAATGGATTGGGCAAGGATCTAAGTATGATTACTTCTTGTTGACTCTTGTCTCAATCATGCCTTTCTCCCATGGCTGTTTAGGTAGTAGTCTCCCTACTCCAGTTCACATGAAAACTCATGGGAAAAAAAAATGAAAACCAAAAACAGCATTGTGTCTTGCTGGTTCAATTTAGCTGGTTTGAAAAGCTCCTTTGCTGCTTTGGTACTAAACTCTTTATTTATCAGAGGAAAATAAGAAATGAGAGAGAGCTATTTCGGATTTGCTCATTTAGTGACAGGACAATGCTACATGCAAAATTCTTGCACAGTAAATATGCAATCTTAAGAAAGTATAAAAGAATGGGTAAAGTATGGAAACACAATCACAAGCACAGAAAATCTCTATAACGTTTTTTCAGATACAAACACACACAGCCACATCCATCATGTATATACATTAACTTAAATCTCATACCTCCCACAAGTAAATGTGTGTGTTGCTCGAACCAACCAAGAAGAAAGGCCTCAATGGATGACTGGAAAAAGCCCTGGTACTAATATTCTCCACTGTGGCAGGAAGATCAACAAAATCTTCAAAGTCTTGTTGAGTCTCCCAACCTAATCCAGAGGCACCACCACTACTAGCATAACCTGGAATTCCAAATGATCTGCTGCCTGTCAAATCTCTTCTGGGTTGAGCCAAAGAACCCATACCAACTGTTGCTCCACCCAGCCCAAGGTGTGCCCCTTTTGTGCTCCCAAGACCAATACCAGGAGAAACACATGTTGGGGCAGGGTTGGACTCAGAACTTGCCCACCCATTTTGTGGCCAATCAGCCTTCGTCCACAAATGGTCTGATTTCTTATTAACAGATGTACCATCTTCTAGATGAAAGAATATTATGCCCTGAATTGTATTAAAAAAATTAGACATTTATATATTTTCCATATATATTCAAATATTGAATAAAAGGTATCAAAATTAAAGTTTGAAGGCTATAAATAAAAAAAAGGTCATCTAAGAGTATATTCAAGTATTTTTTATAAAATTGTCGCAATCTCAAACTACAAAGTTGATAAAGATGCAGTAGTTATTTTCATCTTCATAAAAGTTCATATCCTAATCTTGAAGTACAATATGTTGGTTCATTGGCCGCATAATGATACAAGAGAGAAAGATTTGGACCAGTCTGATAAGCTATATTTAGAAGCAATGGATAAATTTGTTTGTATGACTCTTAAACCACATTGGACAATTACGAAGGATTTGTTGAGCAAAAGGAAAGAGTCCTCTTTGTTTAAATTAAAAAAAAAAAAAAAAAAGGGTTTGAGGACACAAAAAACAAGAAAGAGTGGATTAAACCTATAAAAGACAATGGAGCAGAAATAAAGAGTTGAACTAACTTTTGAAGATGGACATGAAATAGTTCAAAGTTTCTCAGTGTATGTTAGTATATATAAGATTTATTTCTTACCTTCAATTTTTCAGCTAAAAAATTAGTTGTAGATGAACTGTCTTGCTAGTTAATTTAGTTTAAAAATAACATTATGTTAATATTTATAATTGTCCAATATCAATTTGATGGGCATTTCTATTTGTAAAATCTAATGATGTGGCATTAATCATTAATTCCTTTCTCACCCCACCACTGATATAAAAAGATTACTGAAGACTTGACACCGGAAAAAAAAACTACCCATAGATCTGTAGTTACACTCCAGAGAATTGAGATACCAATCACGCAAATGGAAACACAAATATAACTTTTTATAAATGAAATATACACAAGAGTGGGGAATTCAACCAAAAGTATTTGGACATTCCAAAATCCAAAGATTCAAAAGAACCACAAATATTGAGAGGATCAGTTAGCAGGGTATTACCTTACGATTGCTAGCAAGTGCAGCTTCACGTTGATCAATAGAGTTTATACACAATGCCTGCTCAAATGCAGCATCATGTCACTTTCAAAAGTAACACACAAGCACAAACGTAAGAAACGATAAAAACTGATTTAATAGAAAGAAAAGTCACCTCCAAAAGTTCCCCATTCCTCTTGTATATTTCTCGTGGATTCTGGAAAAGTGTAAAATTTGTACTGGTATCTTTCTGGTGGGAACTAACAGAAGTATGGCCACTCCAATAAATTCCCTTAACAGATGATCCAACTTCTTGACTAGAAGAACCATTGCTAACCTTATGATGTGCATCATCACTTTTATCTAGCCCCATTGCAGCTTCATAAATGTCATTCCAACCTTTAGTAGGCATATACTTCAAATAACTAGACCAATTGAACTTTTCCTGTGCGAAGCTCTCACATATAATTTTTGGATCAACACAGTGATCCCACAATATTTGATACATTAAGTATCTATCTTTCTTGTTCGCCGGTTCCAGATTGAAGATGCCCTTGTTTTGGTTTTGACTGGATTCTGACCGACTATATTGTTTTAGCCATTCAAGAGTCCTAACATTCAAATCATTCTCCATTTTCTTCCACAGAAACACAGCAAGTTGTTTAACATGATAAGAACAAATATGTGCAACTGTGGTCTTCAACAACTCACATAAGCTCAGTGAGATCAGTCTAGTCTGCCCTGGTGCATCGAGGCTAACAGAATCCAAATTCATGAGAGTAGATGCCCTGTAAGCATGTTTTCTGCAACATGAACTAGACAGATTACCAACTTCCAGTGCATCAAGAACCGAATTTAATTTATATATCATGAATCTAGACATATGCTGCCACAAGCAGGCCCCTATAATATTCCATCGTTCATCATCAGGAATTGAATGCTTTATATCTGCAACTTGTTTATCTTGTACATCCTTGGATGCTTGAAGGCTTTGTCTATCATCTATCAAAGAATTTTGAGTCATCAACTCAGCAATTTCAGGTATAAGCTTCTTCAGACTTACCATGTCAACTTCATAAGGATTATGACCATTGGCACACCCAAGCAAGAAAGGTTGCACCATTAAATAGAGAGCTTCCGTGTTTCTTAGAAGCCAAGCTAACGAAAAATGTAATTGATACTCAAATAAATCTAGGATATCAAGAGGTATTGTGATAAGATTTTTGTTGAAAGAACGAGATTGAATCCTCAAAGTGGCTCTTAAACGCCGCAACGAAATCAGAATACCTTCAAAGTAAAACTGCTTCAAAAACTCAAATATACCCTCACTAGATGGACCTTTCTCAGAAAAAGCTACACTTGGCGGAGAACATCCCATAGTACAGGCAGTAAGAAATCTTGAATAAAAAAATGAGATTTCCTCTGTAGTCTTAGAGAAAGGTCTAAACCAAGCATAAGCATCAACTAAGTCATTCCTTTGAAATAGATCTCCTGGAGCAGATGTGTCTGATATATCACATACAATGTACAACAATCCACGATGGCCAAGTGAGAGTAACATCTGCAGAAAAGGGAGGTCAAATTAAGAGTATTTACCAGAAGAATCAAGAAATGTTATACAGAAACAAGTTACGGCATTTGTACTACGTACCATACTTATTAGAAAGGATGGGTCCAACGAAAACCGCTGTTCAAACAGAGCAAGTGCTTTGTAGAACTTCTGTTTAAAAACTTCAAGTGAATCCTCATATCGCATCATGTACTCATCAGAATTTTCAGCATCCCCACTGGATCCTTCAAAGTTGTCAGGCCAACTTGGATGCTCTCTTATCAATTTTGATAAGTATCGAATAGCCAAATTCACTTTAGTATGGAACTCTAGATGCACTGACACATCAGCGATCAGCCAGTTAGAGGATTTTCCAGGCAAAGGGTTTAAATTGTTAGGCAGAGCATCATGTCCAGCACCCAACTCACTCCATTGATCTGCATCTCCAAGCATGCTCAGAGAAGAAGAGAAACACTCGAGTGCTTCAAGCTTGTAACAGGAAAATAACATAATTTCACATTGATCAGAAACATAAACAGAACATGCAGTTAAGATATAATATCATTATTTCACTGACACGTGTAAGCAATATCCCTAGGTGCACATAATAGTTCAGTAATGGACAATGTAATTAATTTAAAATCATCAGCCAAAAAAGAAATTTTACTTGGTGAATTACACTACAACACATGGACAGTGAAACAGTTTGAACTTTAAATTTAAGCCTTTCTCAGGGTACCTGGAGGCTCTAAAAGATATTTTCACTACAGAACCTTTCTAGATTGCTTAAGTGATAGGTATTTAAATGGGAAAGGTGTTCACAAATACTATAAAATGATAGAGAACAATTTCCATTGAAAAGTATCATTTCCTTTTGAAAAGGATAGAGAATAAACAGGTCTATAGACTCAAACACACAGCCTTTTCCACTTTCAGTAGTAGTATAACATCTATCACACCTGCAATGCATGTAAATCTATGAAAAAATAAACAAGGGCATTAACTGGAGTGCATGACATTGACTACTTACTCAGATGAAGACAACAGTCGACATGCATATAGGTTGTATGAACCAGCCGTTGACAAAGATAGCTTAGAATTCATTGAACAAATTGATTTTTTAAGACATTAACTCAAGTTTGTAAGATATGCTTCCATTCCTCACATACTCATTTCTAAATAAAATTAAAAAACCGAATATTCATGTAATCTGTAAAACTTACAGGAGTGCCACATCTGTTTAGGGCAGTGGCTGTCATCATAGTAGCCCATCTTGAAAGAATTGCAGAATTTTGTTCCCCTAAAGCATTCCGCATGCTATTCTTTGTTGCTAGCATTTGGCAATAGAAACCAACATATGGGTCTAGAAAAGGACCACAATTGGACACAATTGTTGACTTTTGAGCATCAGAGTTAATTGAGAATTCTAGCACGCGCAAAAAAGATTGACAGTAATTACCTAATTCCCACTGCAAATCAAGGAGAGCTAGTTATAGTTAGGACCTTGTAAAAAATCAAGAACCTATAACTGCAGAAAATAAAAGGATGCAATTATGGACAAACAAACAGAAATTTAGACTAATTATATATCAGGCACCTCCATAAGGCTTGCCAGCCAGTAGTCTCCTTTATCGATTGCGGATGGAAGTATATACTTTGTTATGAGGTGACGCTCCAATGGTCCACCATAGCCCTCAACTAGACGACAAATAACTAATGCAAGCTGTTCATCCCCAAGGTTCTTTGCACAAATATTAATAGCAGAAGAATGATCACCTCCAAGCAAAAAGAAAGCAATGGCCAGTTCCAGTTGATGCTTCCCCAATAAGACATAAGCATTTTTTAGAGCAGCAGCTTTATTTTTCTCATCCTGCAATCAATTATTATGAATCAGTCCAAAGATTTACTCATATATAAAATTAACAAAATATGGAGGAAAACAGTTCGTCACTTGCATATAAAACAGAAGCTGAGCTGTCAAATTAAAAACCGTAGAAAAACCCTTTAAACTTGGTACATTGATTCATCTATCTAATTATTAGTCCTTTATTTGCAAAAATGAACACTGAGAAGAAAGAGATCAGATCAAGGTCTTGGAGAAATGGAAAGCAAAAGCCTATCAATAAAGACATTCAAGAAAGCATTGCCCTTGCAGCTGTTTTTGTCAGATATCACAGAATACCTGAAAGTTGCGTGAAAGAAATCCCACTAAGGGCTTGTCCTTCTCGTCCTTGCTGATTTTGAAAAGGCCGGCCAATACCTGAATTCTATTTAGTGCAATATACAGTAGTGCACAGTCCTTGGGATTTTTGTTCTTCAAATACTGTGCTCTTGCCAGTTTCTCCATCTAGAGTTTTAGGAAGAGGGAAGGGGGAGGATAAAGAAACCATTAGAATCACTTGGAAGTATATAGATCCACTGCATTCTCTGAAAAGATATTCATTCCACATTCGTGTAAAAAATCGGCACGGAGGGAAAGATAACATAGAAAAAGCAACAATCCTGAAAATAATACAATGTACATGACAGATACGGTTTACAATTTAATAATTAAATGTTTGCCATACACATACTTCTTGTTCATTTATGAATAGTAACTCCTTTCTTTTTCTTGCAACATCATATGCCTTCACAATACCTTGAGAGTCTAATAGGGAATTAATGTGAAGGAATAAAAATTGCCTCCCTGGTTAAACAGAGGCTTTCAATTTTTACGGTAATTTACCATGGATATGCTTTAAAGCATCACAATAATCGACACAACCACTTCACAAGGCACTATGAAATATAATTCTACAAGATAGTCATAAATTCTGGTCAGTCAAGGTATATTTGATTCAACAGGCAAAGAGGCTCTCAAATTTTCTCTAGGAAGGAAGTAAGAGTCCAAAATTCACTTTGTTAAAGGAATCTAAAATAACTGTAGCAATAAGCACAGCTGGTTGGTTAAATATTATTTCCCTGATTAACTGGTGAACATTAAGAAGCACTCTTTCTGAAATCAAGTTCATCAAATTTAATTGTGTTACTTGGTGAGATAGAAAATGGAAATGTTCCACAGGAAACGAATAAAAGACAAAACTTTTGGGTACAGCTCATACATTTTTGTATTTTATATTTCCACACAACACATGATCATTTTATCTAATTTTTTCTTTTTTAAAACACACACACACATAAATCTATATAGATATATATTTGCTTGTTCTTGAGACTAATACACTTTACCAAAGGCACCAACCACCAAAATTTCATTGTTGTGCATGTCAAGTAGGAAATGGGTGAAAGCAAAGAAAACAAAAAGGTCATAACTGCTATTTGTATTTAAATTCCCAGCTCCTCAGTGAAACCCTGAACCAACAATATTGATGACAAAGTAGTGAACACGTGAAATAAATAGAATAAAAGAAAAGGTCATTTTGGATTTATGATCATCAGAGCCTAGGACAACCAGAACTGCTTAAAATAGCAAATATATATATATATATATATATAAATATGAAGCAATTAAATAAGTGGAATAAGATATTGCTGTCAGACATGCCTTTAGGAAGTGAAACTAAGGT
The DNA here is from genome assembly GCA_026873985.1 of Saraca asoca. NCBI lineage: Eukaryota > Viridiplantae > Streptophyta > Magnoliopsida > Fabales > Fabaceae > Saraca > Saraca asoca. The sequence goes on along the minus strand of JANHAO010005884.1, from coordinate 9,484 downwards.
TTGGCTTTTCAAGTTTTTTTTTTTTTAACAGCTTTTACCCTGTAATATCAGTAAGAAGTGTGCAGACGTAGCTGCCTACATGCATGAAGCTGTAAAACTCAATTGCTAAGCTTTCTGAATGAGACTTCAACATTTGTATCATCATTTCATGCTTGTTTCCTCATATAGCACATTGACTAGAATGAAAAAGGAAAAGGAAGGAGTGTTACCCTTGCACGCAGTTGGGGTACATTAGCAAACCAAAATCCAATACCCAAAGTCCGCATTTCTTGCCAAGATGGTTCACTCGGGATGACAGAACCAAATAAATTTTCTTGGCAATCAGAGTGGTAGGCCCATACAAACAACCTTGAATTAACAACTAACCCTTCCACCGGTGCAGATCTACCAAATTTTCGGACAAAATGCAGCTGCTGAAACCTCAATGCAACCCAAAACCTACAAATGAAACAGTTAATTAGAAAATGAATCAAAGTCTCATCAAGAAATTTTTAAATCTCTCATGAAGTAAGCTTGGATTGTTTGCTAATTGTATATCACTTATGCACATTGGATTGCCACCTGTATCTATTAGAAAGCACGAGTTCATGGTGTTTCAAGAGGCTTAGAGTTCTGCGGCAGAGATTCAGGGGATATTTATAAGACTATACTTAGTCTTCTACACTGTTTCTATTTCAAAATGTTACATCGTAGCTTTTGTGAATATCATATCTCCTTACTTTTATTTACAACTAGCCTACTTTGGATTAATTCTCTTGCATTTCTTTTTAGCATGTATTATGCTTCCTTAATGCAATAGATTACTGACTCAAACAAGAAGAAAGAGAAAAATTTCAAGGAAAATGCAACAGTTTGTACACACGTGTGTGTGTAGTGTGTGTTTTGAATAAGCTATTATACTAACTAGCTTGGTCATACCTTTGCCCAGGTTCATCAAGACTTTGATATGCCGAAGACGAGTGTAGACCACTAACTTCATTGAGCAGATCAATGATTGCAAGAATATGTGTTTTTTCTAAGTTGATCATATCTGGTAACTCTGGCAAATTCTCGATAGTTTTAATAAAGCCATTAATCTCAGATCTGGTTGAGGATGAAATGCTATTATTTTCAACAAATGACCCTGAATGATATGGAAAATGGTTTGAACTACTTTGACCTTGTGAAATTGATGTAATCAAAGCAGTATCCCCACTCCATTGGAATCCCTTGTCTTGGGAACTTTCTGAAATATGTCCTTCTAAATAATATGACAATGGAATCTCTGGAAAATCTGTCCTTTTGGAGATGTATCTCTTATTGGGAGCATCATCAGAGATCAGGCATTCAACAAGATGTCTCATAGAGACATATGCACGTTTCCAATTGCCTAAAGATGTTAGATGGAGACAACATGAACAATTTAGCATGATTCCTATTACATGCTTCCTTGAGGAAATGATTTCAAACAGTAATATGAAAATAGGTGATTGCAAATATCCATATAGGGAATGTGAATTCCAGAACTCCCTTGATTACATAACCAGTAATCGGCAACAGATATGTTGGCACAACATAAAATATGTAGTTGAGTCATCCTTGAAGCAAGTAGACTCTTCTAGCTTTTCTAATCTATTTTTATATATTTGAAGAGGGTGTAAAAGAATAACTCATGCACAGAGGGTAGTTATAAATTCATCATGTTTCCACCCACACCTGAGTCAAAAGGTTACAAATCAATCTTATACAGCCAGGGATATGTTTCCAAATACTCAAGTCTTAGTGAAACTGAAGATATAGTAATTTGTTAAATGAACATATTATTTGTTTACATTACCTGAACTAATATTTGTAAGAAGAACATCAGGGTGATAAGCAGGCAAAGATCCAGTTAGTTTTTCCGCTACTTCTAAGATGCTCCATAAACCAATATTAGTACCAAGTTCAGATTTTGATTGAGCCTTGGCTAGGCACAAGCTGTGGGATAGGTTGTTTTCCATCATATTTATTTTCATGGGCTGCAATGTTTCACTGCCTTTGGTAGACGTTTCTCTGAAATTACTGTCAGTGACTGTAGAAAGTATATCTTCGTATATTTCACCACTGCAATTATACAGATTCACCATGGAATCACATTGATGGAAGTTACCCTGTTGCTTTTTATCCAATTGGAACAACCAATGACTAAATATACTAAAGTAATTCCTATAAACTACCACAGCTGCAGCTCCAGGGCCCCATAAGAAATCATGAATGGGAAGGGAAGTGTGAGCAAATGCAATACAAACCCATATATTCATTTCTGAAAAGTTTCTGGGGTTTGACAAAGTCAGACCATCATAACGCCTCTGAGCATATACTTGCAATTTATTCTGCAAGCAAACTCCAAGCAATAATTGACCTGTCCCTAAATTTAACCATTTTAGAGTACTGACATCTCTATCAAAAGTTAGTTTATCTTCCAAAATAAAAGTCCCTGAACTGACGAGGCTAATGGCATCCCAGATATGTATGGTACTGACAGCATTCGAGTTACTTCTACTGCAGAGTGTAGCAATCTTCTGACCATAATCAGTCAAACACATAGAACTAATGGGACCATCTTGTGCAACAAACATACCCACAAGCTCCCATGGCAAGTGCAGGTTTGATGGACTAGAAGGGTTACTTTTCCACAGTTTCAAGCTGCCATCAGAGCAGCCTGTGGCCATGGTATATACTGGATAACTACTGCAAAGAGCATCTGTAGAACCAAACTTACGTTGTCTTTGACTCAGAGTACTTGGACATGCCACAGCAAAACTTGTAACCAGATCATTGTTATGAGGACTTGGAAGTTCAGATGAACATGGATTTACAGCAATGCAATATCTTTTATTGGAAAAGGTGCTTTCAAATACCCACATACTGCAGTCAGCAAGACTTTTAGCATCAAAGTTGCATTCACAACAGCTAGGCGACAAGTCAGATGAATGTAAGATAATTTCCCATGACAACGCCTGAAACTCCTTCATCCAGATTGCCAAAAGCATGACTTTATTATCATGAAAAGTTTTATTACAAGTGGAGTACAAAGGAATTGCAAATATATCAGCGGGACCATCCTCATAAGGACCATGACCAATGAAAGGTATAGTGCATAAGTAGTGACATTCTACATTTTCTTCTTGAGTTTGAAAAATCTTGACCACAAAGCAATCAATTCCTCCGGCATGTCCCATGAGAAGAATCAGTTCGTCATCAAATACTGAAGGTGCCCACCTCAAGCTAGTGTAGATGGAGCATGAACCTTGAGTTACAAGCTTTCCACAAAGTTCCCAAGTGGGAATCAGGGTTGGACATTCCAAAATACAGTTTGAATTGCCAGAAACTGACCAAAAGAGAAGCAGTCCATTAGAATCCAGAGAAGCAGCAATTTGAACTTCACTTATATAAGGATGAATAGAAACCTTCAAAATTTTTCCACAATGACCATTTAAGTTTAAAACTCCACCATCCAAGTGCATGGAGATGTTCTCCGCACTGGCCTTATCAAGGGAATTCTCCACAGCATCATGCAACGTTTGAATACGGAAAAATGACCAAACCAAGGAATTACAAGGTAATAAATGGATCGGAGAGCATATAATTGGAGGACCAGACAAACAGTTCCTCAATAAGACGACTTTGTTAAGAAGTATTGCATTTTTATAATCTGATGGGTCAAACCTATAAACATCTTCTATTTTGGAACATTGAAGTTCATGTCTCCTCCATAATATGACCCGGGGAAGTCTTAGTGGGGAGAGGTCATCAAGACAGTGGAGAGCCCAAAAGCTAAGGAACATACCAGGACCAAACCCAACTAACCAATCACATCTTCCAACTTCATGTTCATATCCTTCTTTGGAGAAAATATGGTTGGCTCCTTCACCAGTTTTAAATATTCCCCCTACTTCTGTTCCCCACGTTACAAATATATCTGAACCAAGAGTTCCGTTTAAGGTCTGATTAATCTCAAGGACTGCAACAACAAAAAAAGAGCACCTTGTGCTCTTCTGATCATTGATATCCTTCCCAACCCTCTTGGCCCTTCCGTCATCAATCTCAGTCCATAACCTTGCAGTTCCATCTAAGCAGCATGTCAGTAACACATGCCTTACTGAATGTTTCCCATTTATGTTTGATAATTTTTCTCTTGATGGTCTCCACTGAATCATTGTGACAGGTAGAGGATGATGTAGCTCAGCTTTTGAATATTCAGATAGTCCATTGCTTTGACATACTATCACACATTTGCTTACCTTATTAATCAATGATCCTTCAATGTGCTCTTTACTAGGATGAGCTGCAGTTGCTGAAGGGCCATTTACAGACCAGGTTGCACATACAAGAGTTTGTGGTTGATCTGCTTTAAACTTCCAAGCCATTTCCCAACACCTGTTACTCTTCTTCCACAGAATAACCTCCGTTCCAGCAGAAATTATTCCGTCCCCTGACCCTGTCCATCTGATAGCCCTGACCTTCATATTATGTACAAGCACTGCATTCTGGCTCCAACAAAAAGAACCTGAATATGAGTCATAAGATTGTGTTTTCAATGTATGCAAATCAAAAGGAGAAAGAAGGAATGCAAAATAAACCAAAGAAATGGTCATCCCATTGAAAATTCTAATTGAGATACAATACCTTGAGCCTGTTTCACACTTTTTTCCAAAGAACAAAGGACTTTAATTTTTTTATATATATAGAAAAAGAAAATATTATTAAGAGAAGGAAAAGATTACAAATAAAGAGGATGAGCCATTCTCAAAAGAAAGAAAATCTTAAAGACTAAAAGTTACATAGTTAACAACCAATCAAAGTTCTAAAACAGATTCCCCATACCTTTACAAATCAGTCAAAATTATCCCTCAAAAAAACCATGAGCTTTACGCCATAGCAAAGCAACAAGCATTATGTTATCCCACGCCAAAAACTTAAACTGAAATTGTTGTTTAAAAATTCTAGCATTCCTTTCCAACCATATAGACTTCAAAACGCAAGTTGCAACTGTATTCTTGACAATAAGCAGAAGGTAACCTGATATTCACTGACACTTCAGACCTTGAAATAGTTCTCATAACTCATTTAATCAAGTTCACGTTGTATGAATATGCATGCCTCCTCATTTCCTTTCTCCTAAGTGTAAAAATAAGCTCTAGAAACCAGAACCTAAATTTCCCTTTATTTTCAAAACTAAGCGCAGAGTATAATTATTAAAGACAAATGAATTAATAGACACAGTTATAACTTTTTTGCATATAGAAAAGAATAATTAATAGACACAGTTATAACTTTTTTGCATAAGAGTTCGCAGAAGGATGACAATGTTATAACTAGTAAACCATCCTCCCAGCACCTAGGCAAACAGAAACATAAGGTTCCGCCTTCCCGAGAAACAGAAACAAAGTTCCACTGGCACTGACACTGATATAGCCCAATAATCTAGTAATTACAATGTTTTAGAAATCTCATCACCCAAAGCATCAGTAATTGAAAAGAATTTATAATTTTACATGTCAACCAATTTAAAAATGCAAATTTCATTCCATATGATCTACCTTTCCAGTAATTAAACATAAATCACACTCAGAACACAAAAGGCTTCAAATTTTCCGCCAACCTTTACACGAAGCCGAATCATGGGAAAACACCCAGATGCAATTTTCAGCAGCAGCAGCTAGTTCCCCAGATGATGGGGTCTCAGGGGACCAAGCAACGGAGGCGACGGCTGAAAAGGGGTCGCCGGAGAGCTCGAATACTTGCCGGAAAATGGGACCAATTCGAGTTTCTTCGGGAGAGAGAGGAGAGGGAAAGTGGGATACGACCAACAGCGAAGAAGCTCCATAGGCGATCCATGTGTATCCTGCAAAATCCGGCAACCAATCGATGGTGGATTCGGAACGGGTCGGGGCAGGAGCTACGATATCGGATCTACAGAGACGAATTGGAAGGTGGTCAATAGGGTTGATGGTGGAAGATGGATTTAGGGAACCAGAGCTTGTCTCAGCCATTGTCGTAGGGCTGTGAACAATCACAGTGAGTGGAGAAGCAGAGGAAGAAGAGTATGAAGTTGGTTAACTAGTGCCCTTTTTTTTTTTATACCGGGTGAACAAATTTTTTTTTTTTACACTTTCTGTTTTTTTACTGCAATTAGAATTATTTGCAATATGAAAATATTACGGCCATATTACAAAGCTGCCATTTTCAATTTGCAAATAACTGATTCAGTAATGTTAATGATTTTGATGATAATTATTCAATGAATGTCCTTGAATATATATCCTTTCAATAACTTACAAAATTAAACTACTATTATATTATATAACAAACATACACCCATACAAATGAATTGGTGGGTGTTGTTTGGTGCTATTATTTGACTATGTACATGTTTTGATCACTAGTTTGAATTAATTTACGTTTTGAAATATTATAATGTCAATTTAATTTTTGAATTATTCGTTATATTGATTCAAATTTCTATATTAGCTTATAATTCAAATTTTAAAAAAAATACTGACTTAATAATTAATTCATTGACATTACAATTTATCATATCAAATTAATTATATATTTATCACTGTTAATCTAATAAATCAATTATCATATCAATCATTTGTTAATTCCTGCAATGATAGATTTAATAAAGAAAATTGAGTGTCACTAAATAACTCAATTAATATTAAGAGTTGAGAGGATAAATACATCAAGAGGCATTGTTTAAAACATGATTTGAAATTTGATTTTACGAAAGAGAGAATGTGATTTTAAAATCTTATTGGAAAGAGTAAACATTCAACAAGTAAATATATACACACAAAAAATATGGAGAAAGAAATAACACGATTGATATATAGAAATTTGATGATTTAAAAGAAATATCTTTTAGATTTATTCATCTAATAAGATCAAATATAATACTTGAACGTTATCTATTGATAAATTCATCAATTTTTTATGGTATTTTTTACAACATTTTCCACTTAATCTTTCTTATGGAACTCAAACAATCCCATGTAACACTTAATCTTTTGTTATGAATCAAGCAATTATATACCTCTATGAGGAATTTCTAATCTCATACTAAGACAATAATTCTTTAACTTTTAAGAATTATACAAATGTGTCACTTACCACTTGATTTTAAGTAAGTAAATCACAAATACAAGCAAATATAAAGAATTTGTAGTGAGCTTTTGACTCAAGTGACACCCAATGTTTCTTAAAACGTTTTACCTTCTTTTACATCATAGATTCAATCCTAACTTCTGAAAGAAAGAGTAAGAACAACAATAAAAATCCAACTATCAATGAGTTGTGTATACAAGATTTTGATATTTCTTTATATTCTAAATCTGGTCATAACTTTTGAAAAAAAGGAGTATCAGCAACAACAGAGATTTAACTGTTAATGAGTTGTCTATATAAATTTTTTGTCTTTCTTTGCATCTGGGGTTTGATATTGATTTTTGAAAGAAATAGTAAGAGCAACAATAGATATTCAACTATTAATGAGTTGTCTATATAAGATTTTGTTTTTCCTTATATCTTATGTTCAATCTTGACTTTTGAAAGAAAGAATAAGAGCAATAATAGAGATGCAATTGTCAATGAGTTGTCTATAAGTATTCTGCTTGTTGTTTCAACAAATAAACATGTAAGTTTTTTCTGAAATCCCTACAAGCAAATTATATTTTTACAAAAACAGTTCATATAATTTTTAAAAAGAGATAGTGCAGAGGAAATTAAAAAATATATATCCATTATATAGTTAAATTGGTTAGAGAATAAGTTGTAAGTGAATTATACATGTAAAAATATGTTAAAAACATCAAGTTATAATGGTAAAACAATAATATAACGAAAAAAAAAAAACATACACACACTCGTAATGATAACATATTTAACAATCTCGTGATTTATCCGAAAAGACCAAATAACAACATCTTTAAAAGCATTTAACTTTTGCAAATTAAACTCCGGTAGATCATTTCAAAACATATAAAATATGAGAACTTAAAAGGCTCCACAACTGTGTGTTTGTTTTGTTACAAAAAATCTTAATTTAAAAAGTAGAAAATACAAATAAACTCCTACGTTACATAATTTCTCAAACTTTTAAATTTTACAAAAATTCGTACTGAAGTGTTTAAAAAATTGAAAATATTAAAATTTCAATTTAAAAAATTGAAGAAAAGACATGTGAGTCTTTTTTTGATTATTTTTAATGTGAATTTCAATAAGTTTACGGATGGATTTTTTTGAACTAAATTGCTAACAATGAGGTTTAAATATTTAATGTATTTAATGCATGATTGAAGACAAATAATTTAACTAAATTATTATTAAAGTTTGACTTCATTGCATTAGAAAAAAACAAAGTATTTTTTTCCATTATTTTTAAGTTTATTGTGATAAAAAAAGTTTAAAAAAAAAAAGCATAAATGACTCATCTATCATTTTCATTTTCTTTTAGCTGAGATTTTAATATTTTCAAATTTTTTAAAATATTTTTTTCCAAGAATATTTACCGGAGAGATGCAGTTTGGATTCGGATTCGGATTCGGATTCGGATTCGGGTTTATTTCAACGATCGAATGTTGTCGGGTCTGCAACCATGGCTGGTTGGAACCGATGACGCCGGCTTAAAATGATTCCGGGTGGGGACATTCAGTTTAGCACAAATCTGTTCCAGTTCCTCTTCAAACATTAATCCAAATATGTTATTGGAAAAGAAAGCAGCATAGATCAAAGAAATTTCAAGCAAATGGCATTAAAGCTGAAAAGAAGAAGATCAACGGTGATGGCGACGTTCTAAGCCAAATTCCAGTCATCAGTTGCAAAAAGTTGAAAAGATAAAAACTCCATTTGTCAAACATTTGAAGCAAAAATCAATGAGTTTGGAGAAGGGGATGAGTCTCTTACAGTAGTCAAGTAAAGGGAAAGTTAAAGTTACTCTTTAACAGGAGAAAGCAGAGGCCTTATTGATGCGTAAAGTCCTCCCAAAAATTTTCAAATGCAAAATTTTCTATGTGATTTTTGAATTTCTTATTAAAAAATTATCTGCATAACTCACTCATCCAAGACTCCTGGAAATTAAGAATTTTTGTAGGTAGGCTATCAATAATCAAAGACAGGTTTTGTTTACCAAAACAAGTTGAAACTTGAATGCACACAACCAAATAAACCTATACCTTGTTATGAGCGACCTATTAACGTTGGATTACATGTTGCCTTGCCGACTTCATATTGATGAACGTAATGTCTATGGTTGCAGTACCAGTGGTTGACTAATTGTGCCATTCAATTTGCTTCAAAGTAAAGGAAACGAAAGTACCACGAGAAAACACATGGAAGAACCGACAAAAATGCAGAAGCAAATTAAACGTGTTTGATTCATATGATGTATTGCTGACTTATGGTCAACAACTTCAACCCATCAAACATAGGAAACAAAACACGTGAGAATCAGAAACACAAG
>JANHAO010005883.1:0-22066 GCA_026873985.1 Saraca asoca | reverse complement strand
ATTTGAACAAAACTTTGGAAAAGTTCACAAATGGCAAGAAAATACTTGATGTACTTCTTGGAAGCCAAAGATGCAATTTTAATAAAAAGGGTATTAGTTATATACCAAGTGTGCCAAAATCATTCATTCTTGTGCCCACAAGATGAACACTTACGTTCATATGTGTTTTTCTTGCCACAATGTCTAATTTATTTTGAATTATTTTTGTCTATTTTATTTTTAGATAATATATAATAATTTTCATAAAATAAATTATCCAAGGACTAATTAATTTCTAAATTATTTTGTGTGTTGAATAATGTTTAAATTCTTGAATTATTTTATCCAATTTAAAAGTATGTAAATTCTTTAAATATTATGTAGTCTTAACAAAATGGAATTATTTGATTGGCAATAAAAAAATTAATGATTAGAGAATAATTTTGTTCATAAATAAAATTAGATGAAATAATTTGAATAAGGATACTTTAGAAGAAAAAAACTAATATTAAATCTAATTAAAATGTGCGTAGATCTTAAATGTTAGTTTTTGTTAAACAACCAACATTGTTTCTCTTAACTCATATATATATATATATATTTAAAAAAAATAGACATTTCTATTATTACATCTAATTAAAATGTGTGGACACTTTAGACATTGGTTTTTAACTTGCATTTTTTTTAAAATAGACATTTTTAATATTATATTTGATTAAAATTTGTGGATACTTTAAACATTAGTTTTTGTCAAAAATCAACATTATTTCTCTTAACTTTTTTTTTTAAATAAACATCTAATATTATATGTAATAAATTTCATTTTAGACGTCAACTAATATGTTGAAACCAACGTATAGAGCATTAAGGATGTCGATTATTATTAAAAAAATTGATGTTGTTTTTCTTAACTCGTTTTTTAAAAAAGAGAGACATATAATACATTACAAACCCTTCAATATATTACAAATGCAATATGTTACAAAAAATTCAATTGCATTAAAAATTCAATACATTACAAACTATATAATCTATTACAATTATTCAACAAAATAATGTAAGAGAAACTTAGCCCACTAATCTTGAATGTGGTCAATTTCAACTTGAGTGTAAGGACTGATATCTCTGAAGTACTACAAAAGGCAAAAAATAGGTTGTCATTTTTGTTGCAATAATAGAATCATTTTTTGCAAAACAAATATACATAACAGTGATTGATAAATATAGATTTGAACGACAAATACATACAGCAAATCGTATATCCATATATCACACAACAACACCATATTTTTGTAATAGAAATCTTCACAAATCCAAATCAAACTATTAGGTTTTAAGAGTAAAATATTTTATTACCTCTTGTGGATCATGGTGTTCCTTTATTTGAGTGATTATATCACCATATAAGTCATTATAAAGCATCCACACTCCATATTTCCTTGTTGACAACGACACTACAACAAATCATATATGTACTCAAATAACTATTTCAATCAAATATGAAATTGCTTCAACTACTACAAAATGTATTTAAATGATTAAAAAAAACTTACTTTTAAGGTGATCCATTTTGTGTTAGACCTTTTCCTATAGCCGCATGTGTAAAAATAAATCTTAAGACATCTGTTTAATCAAATTCATGTAGGAAACCAATATATTAATAAATGAAATCATATATAATACAAATCCCAAAACTAAATTTTAATTTACAAAACAACTCATAAGTTAACTAAGTTTTTGATATCTTTGCATATGTCCTAAGGGATCAAGCCAATACACCACATTTCTCTTCGCATAAATCACTGTCAACATCCAATGATGCCTATAATAACAAAATATCAAATAAGTAATAACAAAATGATGTCTATAATAACAAAATATTAAATATCATATTAGATACTTACAACTTGATAAACGATGTGAAAACATATTACTTCTTCTTTTAGGACTCCTAAGATGTATGTTGCTTTATCACTATGGGTGGAGCCTACCGGTGCAAGTAACTATGGGTATAGAAATCATAGCCATCTAGTCCATTGGTTTTACAGTCACAATGCAGAAGCCTTAACAAGGAAATGGTTAACAAAATATTTTGAACTGTATAATATAAATAAAATTATGAATTGAAAGTTAAAGGTAAACTCACATTTCTAAAAGTTGGACACAAGATATATTTATCTCTTCCATGGCTAAGAATTGCATGATGTCATCCTTGGTCACAAAAATTTCACATTCATTGTCCACAAACTTGATATCTCTATGAATATGGATGAAATCATCATTTGCCATTTTCTTAGCCTCAATAGATAATGCTTTCCTTAGTTCAACATAAGGCATCTCTTGGGGCTGAATTAACTGAGTTGGTTGAGTCATTAATTTCTTTATTTGCTTACTTTCAATCACCTTGTTCTCCTCCACTTTCTACTTGCTCCTTTTTAGGTGAGATGTCTAATTAACATGCATGAAATTATGAAATTTAAATATTAGAAAGAGAGTAAAATTGAGTCTTTTAAAAAAATATTTATTAAATAGAAAATGATACCTTTGTAACCAAAGTGATAAGCTCTTCAACCATGTGATGTAAGTCCCAATCGCTTAGCTCACTATGCTTATTTCATCCATTGCCACCAGTAGGTTTTCACTCTAATTTAGTGGGATGCCAATGATAACCTTTGCTTGATCACCTGACAGTTGTTGGCAATGCAGCGTGTGGCTATGGAAAACCCTTTGATACAACATTATACGTTCTTTAGGCCCTAGATCTAGAAACATTGGACTCCTTCCTAGACACACAACTAAATTGAAAAAGTTATAATGCTATTCTTCATAGAAAATATTAGAAACTACTTACATAATAAAGCTTATAATAATAGTCATTTACCTCTGGTAGCTTTGCAAATGGGTCGGGGTCTCTCAAGCAACTGGCTTTCATGCTGCTAGGTGAGGGAGGTGGCTACATCTCTACCTTGACTCGGGTCTCCTCTCTCACTTTTTGTATCACTTGAATAGTAATATCTATAGTAAGATTCTCTACTAAAAGTAATGATCCTTAGGGATGCTTTGATGATCTTCCAAAATAAGCCTTAAGAGCCTTTCCTCCTCTAACCCCACCTAACAAGATTGGGATGTTCTTAAGTTTCTAGCATAGTTGTCAATATGTCCATCCTTCTAAATGGAGTAAATCTCCCTGGGTCAATTGTTGCATGGAGAATCATGTGTCATACAATTAAGAATATTTATTAATACTTAACGCTTATAATTACTTAAGCAATCAACATGTACAAATTACTTACAATTTTCTTGGCAATTATCTAGCTTTCTTCGATCATAAATTCACCTTTTGTGTTGACCCTCACTCTCTTGCATAATTCATGCAAAGATATAGAAATTACTTGTGAATTAAACTTAATAGAAGCTTGTTGTTACTAAGCTTTTTTTTTTCGCCAAAGCTTGCTCAAGCTTCACATATCCATGATGAGACAACTTATGTTTATATTTGTTTTTTGCTTGTCTCTTCCTATTGGCTACACTAATACCCTATTAAAAAAAAGTAGTTGATATGATGGTTAAATTACTCACATTATATAGCTGGAAAAAAAAGATAAGGTAAGATAGCCGAATTTACCTAAAATGCCTTAGATTAGCATTACTTCACAAAATCATCCCACATTTGTTAATTGAGGAAGTTATATTTCTTAAGGGAGTTTTCGTCACCCTTCCTTGCATGAAGATAGTGATTCATTAAGAGAGAATTCATCCTCCTTGGTAACAAATAAAAGGTATTCTAAAGATATTTTGACAATTGTGCAATGATCAAATGATAATCCTATGCATTAATTGATGCATAAAAGGATTTTTATGTATAATCAATTAATGATTCATAAAAAGAGTTTTAAGTATGAACGTTTTTGAGAAAGCACATAGTCAAACATACACCCTAGATTGGATGTTTATAATATTGACACTTGAACGATATCCTTAGTCCAATTAGAATATCAATAGGTGAAGGGATAGAATTACACTCTAACACCTTGTCATGAAAGGTTTGATTTTCAAATAAATCTATTCCTAGCATTTGGGTGGTCATGATGCTTTGCTAGATGTCAACCATGATCTATGAATTTGTTTGAATAATTTGGAGAAAGTGTGTTTGAATTAAAAGGAGTTTTAATTAAATTGAGTGTGAACAAGCTTGTAAACAAATTCATTGCTAATATGCATGGAAGCCTAATGGGTCACACACAATAGAATCACTTTGATCCAAAGTTAAAGTAAAGTTAGAATGCAAAATGTTATGAATTCAAGAATGGAATTTGATGAACATCTTGGAAATCTGAAATGATTAATTAAGTGTTCGAATTAGAAGTGTTAAGTAATTAAAAAATTAATAATTCTAACGGAGATTAAAATTATTAAATAATAGTAAATTTCTATAATTGATATTTAAATGCTAGAGAACATTTATATCAACACTAGAGGAAATCTAAAATAGTGGAATGGTTCCTCACTTTGAAAAATGTTCTAAGTTAATTAAAATAATTAAAGGATGATTACAAAAGAGAGAATTTACATGTATAGACTCATAAGAAAGAGTTTAGACTTGTTGGACACAAAAGAGAGAGCCTTATGGACACAAAGGAGAGAGCCTTAGTCTAAAGTGTGCAGAATCTTTGGGCCTATGGGGCTACATGTTACTTTGTATAGATAGCACATGCAAGGGGTAACCCTAGCTTGTGCATCCCTCATAAACCTCCCTACTTTTGCTTGTACTCCAGTCTCCTTTATAAAGGGAGGAGAAAGACCAAACCTTAATTTTAAATTTTTGTTGTACACACATGATCCTAATGATTGGCATATTTGATATGCTTAGATCCCAATTTTCAAATAATGGTGTCAGAACTCATGTTGTTGTCTATTAATTCATGATCAAGGATTTGATTGTTATGGTAATAATAGAGATTATATGCATGTTGTAACTTGATTCCATAAGATCAAATTTTTTGTTCAAGGTGTAGAATTTTTCTGTAGTGCAGAAAAATTTTCTACATTACAATGGGATTGGATTTGCACTTTTGAATGAAAAATACTTTGAAGAGGAATCAACAACTACCTAGTTGAACAAGTGTTTGCCCAAGTAGCTAGTTGGTTGGAGATGGTGGTTGTCGAATAGGAAAACAAGCCAAATCAACATGCTCATCAAACCAGCATGCTAGCCAAACAAGCCAACTAATAAACACAATTTATACATATTATATATCCCTTTATACTTAGTCTTTTGTGATGTTTATGAGCTTAATTGGATACTTGTAATTTATTTTATGATTTGCTTAGTTTTTGTGCCTAATTGAATTTATTTTTGGTGAATTTACATTATTTTTGTTTTTGTTTTTAGCATATTTTGAGTTCTAAACCTCAATCTTGGATGATTCATATGTTTTTAGAAAGCTAAAGGAATGATCTAAAAATATCATTTAGAGTCTCCAGCCTAATTCAGTCATTTTGCAAGTCAAATAAAGCTTAGAAGTTGAAACATAGTGCTACCTAGAACCAGTTTCAGTGTTCTCATCATTAGTAGAGCTCCACCCATGATTTTAGTGCAAACTAAGTCCATAGGAAAGCTAAGCTCCATTTCTGCAACTTTCATGAAAGGCTTGAGGTCAAATTACACCATTATGAATTAGTTTCATGGTTGTGGACTTAAATGTTTAATTCTATTATGGGTTACACTATTCTTGAAAGCTATCTTAGTTTCTAGCCCATAACTTTAGCTAGGAATCAAATTTTAGTGCAAGGTCAAGGCCATTAGACTCCTAACTAACTAAGCTACATTTTATATGAAGGGAGCCATGTCCAATTAAATCTCCTTCTAATCCTAATCAATAACTTAATTAAGAGGTAGTGTGGTGAGCCTATAAATACTAAGCTGAGCCATAATTGCATTAACTTATGGATTCATTCTTGTATTTTCTCTAATTTGGAGAAAGAGAGGAGCTCTGTTAGGGTAAGACTCTAGCCCCAATTAGGTTTCTTTTTTCCTTTTATTTTTGCATTAATGTATAGCTAAACTCTTGTCTCAATCTAAGAGAGTTTTTATAGCAATTCTTTTGTTGATTGTGAGGCTTGTTTTTAATTCCAATTTATTTCCAATTTGATTCTCTATTTTAATGTTTATAATTGCTTTGAATGATTAATTAATAGGGCCCATTAATTAATTATTCATTGTGATTTACTACTAGCTGAATTTCTATAGGCAATTTATTGTTGTTTGTAGCTATCTGGTTTTAGGTAGCAATAGGGTTTTGATTTGCTATTGAGGTAAGTCAATTTTTCTAGCAAATTGGAGTAAGTAGTTAAGTTACTACTAGGGTAATTTAATTAATTAGACTTTGGTGTTTTAAGATTTTAATGCTATTGGTAAATTCATTGAGATACTGTGCTTCAACTAACTTAGCAATAAGGTTCAATTGGGTGTCGAGCTTAGTTGGCAAATTTAGGGAGAAATTAACTAGAATGAATTAGGTGTTAGATTTAATTAGTTTCTTGGCTAAGCGGTCAATGAGAGAATGATATAATAGGGTTAAGAGTTTGTTATAGAATTGGTTGCAAGAGTCCCTTGGATTAATCTTTTCTTATTTGAATTTCCTTTCATTTTTTTATTTCTTTTGTTATGCATTCAACTATTTGTTTTCATTCTTAGTCTAATTAGATATCCAACACCCTATTTAAAAATGTAAACTATTGATGGTGGAATCTGGTACTGATCCAAACTCCAGCCAACGGGAGATTCTTTTAGGATCTTAAGCTATTAGTTAGTTCGAAAGCAACAAACGAGTAGAATAAGCAAGAAAGAAGGGAAGAGTAGTAGATAGCATAAGATTTTTAACATGGTTCAGCTAAATTTGGACGAAACTGGACCTTATGTCCATGGTAGTATATTGATCTCAGAATATTTCTACAAAGTTCTAGTGTACAAGTGTTCGTTCTTCTCTAATGTTCATCTCCTTCTTGTATTTATAGAGGAAAAGAGGTTACAATTATAATTTTACATGTAGCAAATCTATTACATCCGGTATTTAATATACAAGATGGGACAAACAGACTAAATCCTACAAGTCAGCTACTACATATTGTCTTCTGCAAATGGGTCCTGCATGTCTGCCAGATAATGCATGTGATGATCTTTTGTTTGGTAAGCTCCCAGGTCACTGGCCGTGCCTCACTGGCCAGATCATTCAGTCTAGGGAGTATCTGTCTTCAGGAGGTTGGGGTCAAGCTCATTCTTCCGGGGATGAGCTCGAGCTGAGGAGGTCACTTCTGCGATGTGAGCTAGAAACATAACGCCTTGAGCATTCTACAAGATGGATCTTTGTCAGGCTCGGGTCATTTTCTGTTCCATTAAGGATGATATAGATTTCCCATATAACATAAGCCCCTTAACTCTTAGCTTTCTTTACGGGCTAGGAGTTGAGATTTTTTGGCTGCCATTTAGTCAAAGTCTTCTTCTAAACTGTCGCTTCATCTGTTCTAAGCCGCGCTTTCTATGGCACGTGTTTGATAGTTATTGATGAGTCTACCTTAATCTTTTCCAAGGTAATAAATGTTGGTTGGGGAATTCATTTGGACTCTTTGGTGAAATCGAGTTTGGCTCTATTTAAAGCAGAAGGGATTACTCTTGCATCTTTACCGAGCAAACCATGGGTGTCCTGGATAAACCTCCTTTGCTTCTGGCATTCTATCTTCCTACCGGGGTGTGTATGGCCTATTGCATAAAGAGTTCTGAAGATATGGATTCTCTAGTAACATGGAGGGATCTTGTATGGATCTCAGATTACGTCCTCTCAGCTTTGCCGTGAGGCTTTTGTTCAGCCAGCCAAGTTCTTAGTGCTTCTTGATTTGCTCCTTTTGTAAATCAAACGAGTAGCTAAAGGGTGGAAGAATAAGAAGTAGCCATGCCCTTTCCCTTATTGTTGATGGAAATCAGGTTAAGGAAGAGTTTGCTGTTAAGGCACTGGCAGAAATTTTGAGGACTCGGGTGAGCTCGCGAGCTTTAGTCAGCAAGGGTTCATCCCTTTACGGCTAGCCCTCTAATGGATAGGATCTTTCCTTTTGTGTGTTAGCCTTTCTTCCAATGAAAATTATTTAGAGCCTTTCCCTTGTATTTTTTTTGGCTTTCCCTAATTTGTATTCAAAGCTTTCTGATATAATTTTACCTAGTTGAGGCTTTTAATGAATAAAATCTTCCTTATAATTTCAATGTGCTGTCTTTAATTTTCTAAATCCGTAATAGTACAAATTTTTACAGCTTACGATAAAATGTTCAGAAAGCTAATCGGCCAAACGTTCCTGAACACAATAATTATAAACAAAGCATCTCGCACATAAGCGCTACTGAATCTGAAGAAGGATTGTTCATAATCAGAAAATCACATGAGAGCTATGAACATTTGGTCACATGTGAGCTACGAACTAAAACAATCTTGTTGCCACAGGCAAATAATTAAGCCATCAATTCTTATGCTTTAACAAGCACACAGCTATGCTAGTATTGAGTGTTTAAGAGTGCCTCCACACCTTAGCAAGCATGTAGCTGCGCTGGCAAAATGAGTGTTTTTTAGTGCCTTCACACCTTAGTGAGCACGTAGTTACGCTAGTTAAGCGAGTTTATTTTGAGCGTCTCCACGCCTTAGTGAGCACGTAGCTACGCTGGTTAAGCAAGTTTATTTTGAGCATCTCCACACCTCAATGGGCGCACAGCTACGGTGGTTAAGTGAGTTTATTTTGAGTGTCTCCACATCTCAGTGAGCATGTAGCTATGCTGGTTAAGTGAGTTTATTTTAAGCATCTCCATGCCATAGCAAGCATGCAGCTCAATTGGCATTAAGTATTGTGAGCATCTCCATGCCTTAGTGAGCTTACAACTACACTGGCATTGAGTATCATGAGTGTCTCCATGCCTCAGCAAGCCCATAACTCAACTGACATTAAGTATTGTGAGTGTCTCCATGCCTCAGTGAGCTTATAGCTATGTTAGCATTGAGTATTGTGAGCATCTTCATGCCTCAGCAAACCCGCAGCTCAACTGACATTGAGTATTTTGAGTGTCTCCATGTCTCAATGAGCTTATAGCTATGCTGGCATTGAGTATTATAAGCGTCTCCACGCCTTAGTGAGCCCGCAATTTAATTGGTATTGAGTATTTTGAGCATCTCCACACCTCAGCGAGCCCGTAACTTAATTGGCATTAAGTATTTTGAGCATCTCCACACCTCAGCAAGCTTACAATTACGTTGGCATTGAGTATTATGAGTATTTCCACACCTCAGTGAGCTTACAGGTATGCTGGCATTAAGTATTGTGAGCATCTCCATGCCTTAGCAAGCTTACAATTATGCTGGCATTGAGTATTGTGAGCGTCTCCATGCCTCAGTAAGCCCACAGCTCAATTGGTATTGAGTATTGTGAGTGTCTCCATGCCTCAGTGAGCCCGCAGCTTAACTAGCAATTTTGTCAATTCATCTCCGGAACGAGCTCTGAGGGGCCTCAACCAGACCATAGGCTATAGTTGGCATAAAGTTACTTGAAAAGATTTGAAGGGGTTGACCGCATGCAAGTTGCGAAAAGTGTGAACACTTGACAATAGAGGGCAAAATGGAGAGATAAAGATAATAACATCAAGTTAATCGACAAATAGCTTTCAACAAAATAAAGAAGAGTATTTACATTCATACTTGGATTCAAGGTATATAGTCAATGTGTGATTCAAACCAAGCCCCCCGGCTCTTGGCTAGCACCATGTTAGGGATATTGGGACTGCTGCCCCACAAGCTGCACAACATACTCCTTTAGATGACCCTTTTTGATCAAGTCTTCAATTGCTTTCCTGAGGGCCTGACAGTTCGAAGTGCCATGGCCAGCCTCATTGTGATAAGCACAGAACTCTTTGTGGTTCCTTCATCTATAAAGGATCCCAGAAGGCGTAGGCATCCCAAAGTCTTCTTTGTCCTTTTTTGTCAGGAAGATCCTATCTTGGGAGTCTGATAGGATGCTATACTGCTCGTGTAGGTCCAAATGCTAAGGTTATTCACCTTTGGGCCTTCTAGACTTCTTAGCAGTATGGTCTATAGAGTGATCACTCTAATCGATGTTGCCCTTCTTCTTGCTATGGGAGGAGCCAGCCTTCTCATCCTTCTTGTTAGACTTTCCCGAGCTGAAGGTCTCTTCCCATTTGATCTACTTAGTAGCTCGCTCATAGAACTCGATGAGATCTTTCATTAGGGACTTGTACAGACTTTTGTACACTTTTTCATCTTTGCATTGTCCCACAAAGATTGTTACCAGCATGGTTTCTTTATATGGATTTTCCACTAAATTAGCCTCGAGTCTGAACCTAGCAACGTAGTCTTTTAATGACTCATGCTTATACCGAAAGACCATGGCGAGATGACAGGGGGGCACAAGTTGTCTCTTCAACGCTCGATACTGGCCAATGAATTTCTATTGGTAGTCTTCCCAACTGCAAATTGAGCAAGCTGGGAGGCTTCTAAACCAAGCTCGAGGTACGCCTCCCAATGTGGCTAGGAATACTCGGCATTTGACTAAGGGATCAGTCATTTGTAAATCCATCTGAACATTAAATGCATCCAGATGATCATATAGGTTAGAGTCCCCATTATACAATGGAATCACAAGGACCTTGAACTTGAGAGAGAGAGTTTGAGTCTTGATCTCCTCGGAGAGTGGTGACCTCTCTTCATAGCAAGCTCAATTACTCAGAGCTTAAAGACGTTCCTCCAACTGCGTTATTTTTGGAATTGCTCTCCTACCAACAGGTCATGTGCCCCAGATTTCTAGCTGGGAGATTGTTGAAATCTTTGATCCTCATGGTCATGAGAGCTGTGACCTGGAATTTGCCCTTGCGAGCAATGAGCTAGAAAATTCTCTTGGTTGGAATTGCCTAAACGCTTAACTTGCTGCTGCTGGAAAATGTTCACGGGTATTGTGGCTTTAGCTTTCCTCTACACACCCTGTGCTAACATCATAACTACTTTGGTTAGTTCTCCCATCATATTTTCTAGTTTTTCTTAATGTTGGAGCCAAATCTGCACTTCATCGGTGCTGTTGGCAATGGCAGTTGGTTGAACAAAATTGGCTGGGGGGAAATTAGTGGTCGTACCAATGATGGGAGTGGTGGAAGAGTCCGTTGTTAAGACATGTCCTTCTGAAGGGTTTAACAATGCATTTGAAGTTTTGGCTACTCTTCCATTGGCCATTATAGCAGGAAATGAACCAAAACAGGTGAGATCCCCATAGATGGTGCCAAAAATGTTGATGATGGAATCTGGTTCTGAGCCAAATTCCACCCAACAAGGGAGTTTTTTAGGATCTAAAGCTGTTAGCTATTTCGAAAGCAGCAAATAAGTAGAATAAGTAAGAAAGAAGGGAAGAGCAGCAGAAAGCACAAGATTTTTAACGTGGTTCAGCCAAATCTGGATGGAACTAGACCCTACATCCACAGTAGTGTATGGATCTTAGAATATTTCTACAAAGTTTCAATGTACAAGTGTTTGTTCTTCTCTAGTGTTCATCTCCTTCCTATATTTATAGAGGAGAGGAGGTTACAATTGTAATTTTACATACAGCAAATCCATTACATCAGGTATTTAATATACAAGATAGGATAGATAGACTAAGTTTTGTAAGTCGGCTACTATAGATTATCTTCTACAAATGGGTCCTGCATGTTTGCCAAACAATGCATGTGATCATCTTCTATCTGGCGAGCTCCTAGGTTGATAGTCATGCCTCGCTAGCTAGATCATTCAATCTAGGGAGTATCTATCTTCAAGAGGTTGGGGTCGAGCTCACTTTTCTGTGGATGAGCTCAAGCTGAGCAGGTTGCCTCTGCGACGCGAGCTAGAAACATAATGCCTTGAGCATTCTATGAGCTAGATCTTTGTCATGCTCGGGTCATTTGCTGGTCCATTAAGGACGATTTGGATTTCCCATATAACATAAACTCTTAAAAATCAATCTTTAATCTTTGTGGAATCAACCTAGACTCCCTAAACTACTATCATATGTAGTTTAGCATTAGTATCTTGAATGGTCTCGGTAGCTATCAAATTTTGATGCTATTGCTGGACATTAGCTGATTTATTTATGTGTGTTTTCAATTTTATATAGCATTAGGATAGTAGTATTAGTATTAGGCTCTATTTTCAATCATTTTTCCCTATTGTACCCCTTTTCCCTTTATGTATATTATGTCTATTTCTAGGTGCTAGCAGGGTAAATAGTATAACAACTGTCTGTAATATTTGAGTTGAAATTTAGCAGTGCACCTATTTTTAGCCTTTTGAGCAAGTAATTATAAAGAATGGGCCTTGCAAATTTTAACCAAATTCCATCATTTACTATGACTTTTTAATTTTTTGAGCATTTTTTGAATTATTTTATTATTTTTCTATATGTTATTCTTCTGTTTTTTATTTCCTGATAATCCTTTTGATGCATGACTCGATCCTTTTATCATTTTGAATTAACATATAATCTAGAAATTTAAGGAATCTTACAAAATTTGAGCAAGGAGAGCAAACATCACATAGGGCCATTTTAGGATCCTACATCAGCTGTCGCACCTTCCACCACTGTTTTAGACTTTGTAATGGACCTGAGTTCTGATTATTCATCTTATTCAAGCTTGGAAACATTGACATTCAATCAAAGAAAATTAAAGGAGTTGGCTATTCTAGACCTAAACTAGCGGCCATTGTATATAAATTATCTTGAGATTGATGTTGCATTTAAGTTAAAGCTTGGTTTGATTCATTTGCTGCACACATTTGATGGTTTGGCTAGAGAAGACCCTCATAAACACTTGAAAGAATTTTATGTGGTCTACTTAACTATGAAGCCTAAGGGAATTTTAAAGGAGCATATTAAACTGAGAGGATTTCCATTTTCCTTAGCTAATTCAGCTAAGGATTAACTCTACTATATTCCCCTTACTCCATTAATACATGGACTGAGATCACAAGACTCTTTCTTGAGAGATATTTCCCTCCCTCCAAAGCTGTTAACATCAGGAAAGAAGCTTGTAGCATTAAACAACTTAGTGGAGAGACTTTATAAGTATTGGCAGAGATTTAAGAGATTATGTGCTAGATGTCCATATTATTAGATCAATGACCAATTATTGATCTAGTATTTTTATGAAGGCCTCTTCCCTATGGACAAAAGTATGATTGATACAACAAGTGGAGGAGCCTTTGTAAACAAGACCCCTAATGTAGTAAGGATGCTGATTTCTAACATAGCTACAAATTCTCAATAGTTTCACAGGAGAATGGGTTATGTAGTAAAGAGAGTCAATGAAGTTAAACCTCCAATCTCGAAAGACAAGTAACAAACCACACCTTAATGGTTTAGCAATTGCAATAGCAACAGACCATGGGGCAAAGACAACCAACAGCAATAGAACTCAATCCCTGGACATTATACTAAAGCATGTCTAAGCTTCCAAGAGACTGACACCTTCTAGCAAATGCATGCAATAGGGAGTAGATTTCTAGAAATTAGCAAAAGATTTCTAACTCAAACCCAATAGGCATATAATCTATATTCCAACACACACAACCCTGGTTGGAGAGATTATCATAATCTGAGATATGAAAATCAAGCTGGGTAGTAGACTGCATTTCAATAGATGCAACCATATCAGACCATGCATCTACATGAAATGTAGTAGAATCAGACCATGTAAAACCAGCTGCTAAACTAGGATTCATTTTCAATTAAAACCTTATCTGACTTGATGAAGAACATGGCTCAAAGTAACCTACAGTTTTAGTAAGAAATTAAAGAAGAAATTTAGTAATGAAAGTAGGATATTGGCACCATCAACACTAGACTTGAGATAGTAAAAACCTATAAAAACTAACTTAGAAACTCAAGCTACAAATAGACTACTCTCCTAAATAATCATGAACCCCAGAGAGAATGTCAATGCAATATTGCTGAGGAGTAGCAAAAAAGTAGAGGCTAAAGTTAAGCAACCAGTTTTATTGAAGTAGAAAAATATTTTAGAGTATAATGAGGAAAAACCTACTAAACAAAAAGGTGGTTCTTGATCAGCTTTAGTCTTTCCTCCTTCTTTTCCTATTAGATTGGCAAAAAAGATCAATGAAGAATAAGAGAGATGCATCCGAACAATATGAGAAAAGTGGAAGTGAACATACCCCTACTAGATATGATTAAACAGATTCTTAGGTATGCAAAGTTTCTTAAGGAGCTGTTCACAACCAAAAGGAAATTGAATGACGATGAGAAGGTAATTAGGGAGACTTTAATTGCAGCCATTCAAAGAAAAATACCCCATAAATGCAAGGGTTCAGGTTCCTTCACTATCCCATGTTCCATTGGTCAAGATCATTCTATACATGCCATGCTAGACTTAGATGCATCTATAAATGTCATGCCTTATTCTATTTATGCATATTTGAATTTGGGACCTTTGAAGAAAATAGATATTGTGATTCAATTAGCAAATATATATAATGTAATTCTTATTGGATTACTTGAGAATGTGCTGGTGTGGGTGAATGCTTTCATTTTTCCTATAGATTTTTACATTTTGAAAATGCGTGATGATCCTTGAACTAGCACCTCAACTCCTATCATTTTAGCTTGACCTTTCATGAAGACATATAAAACAAAAATTGATATGAATGTTGGTTTGGAGTTTGATGGCATTGCGTTATATTACAATATCTTTGATGATGGCAAGGAATAACCTTCTAATGATTATTTTGTGTTTTGTTGATGTTGCTAACCATGTAGTGCAGGATGTTGATGTTTTTGATTCCATTTTCATGGGAGAACTAGATGTAGGTGCAAGAAATTCAACTAGCTAAAGATGGATTCTAAAATTCATAGGTGGCATGCAAATTTTGTGGTGCCAAGAGTTTGTAATTCTAGTTTAAAGAACTAATGGACCATTGAGCCAATTACGTTAAACAAGTAAGTTTCTTAGGAGGTAACCTAAGCATTTTGCTTACAATAAGGATGTTAGCCTAGGTTACACTAGCCACACATTTTCCTTGGTTTTAATATTGAAAAACAATTTTAGTTCATAAACAAGTTTTATATCTAACTATATGCTTTAATATTTATGTGTTTTATAGATTCAAAGATTCAAAGTTCATGATTCAAGAAATCCAACTTTAGATCTAGGACTTTATTAGTTTTTTTATAGGATCTTTTGTAAATGAATTCTAAGCAACTTTTCCCTCATAGCTTTAAAAATTTTGAACTGATATTTTGAGGAATAGTAAACCATTTGAAGAGAGAAAAAATCAAATATTTTTCAAATGAGCTATTAAATGATCTTTCACAAGTACATATTTTATAAAAACTATTTTTTACTCTATGAATCGATTCAAGAATCGATTCCTATTGAAGAACTTGTGAAAATACATTAGAATCAATTCACTAATCGATTCTTGTTAATTTGAAAAATTACTTTGAAAAATTTTTCTTACCAAAGGTTAGGATTTTGAGCTGAATTGATTCACCAATCGATTGAATTCTTAATTCAATGTACTATAATTCAATTCATGAACCGATTCGGTCAAGAATGTTCTTCATGAACTTCATACATGAATCGATTCACAAATTAATTCATTAATGAAAAATAGTTGTAACCACTTTGAATCAATTCACGAACTGGAAGTTAGTTATTCTGATGGAGTCAGTTACAACAATTATAAATAGCCTTAACTACCTTTAGATTTCATATGATTACATCTTATTTTTTCTCTCTCAACTATGAAACTTAGAGAAGTCTCAATGCTTTACAAGATTATCTCCTTCCTCATTCTTTTTCTAAATCAAATTGATTGAAGAGCAAATTGTGTATATTTCATAAAGGGTAATTGAGACTAGCTCTCAATTTGGTAATGTATGCTTATCTTAATCTCATTTTTGTTCTTGAGATTTCTAGGTTTTGTAAAAATCTTATTTAGGTGTAGAAGAGCATGTATTAAATCTTCTAGATTAGCAAGATCCCTGCAAATTCTTATGTATCTATTTTGTATTGACTGGCAGTTCAGGAGCCCTTGAAATCCTAATGTTCTTTTAATAAAAAGAGATCTTCTGGTTGAGGAAAGATCATTAGTGGATGTAGACTTCATTTGTGGTTTTAGGTGAAGTTGAATCATTTTAAAAATTATGGTCTTGCTTACTTTTTCTCCTACTCTTTTACATTTTTGCTACTGTATAATCAATTTTGCTATATTTCACAATCTGCATAACATCAATTCAATATCTTAATCTACTGTTTACATAATTTATCAATTAAGTTTTAAAGAGATCAATCTATTGCATTATCTTTCCAAGAAAATAGAATTACAATAAGGTGTATATATATTCCCCTAAAGGAATAAGGGCAAGATTCTATTGTTATTTGTGTTTAACTCTAATTTGTGGGACCTGATAGTTAGTATCAGAGCTTTGGCTCTTGATACACTTTGTTATTTTTCTTGAAATGGATTCAAATTTCTTTTTGTTACTTGAATGCCCCTATGCACGAGCCTCTAGGCTTTAACATGAGTACTACACATATTAGAAACAAACTATTGAAGATTTCATAGAAGCAATAGATATTGATATGTGGGAATTAGTAGAAGATGGTTATGAGCCCCCTAGAGCTGTAATTAATGGTGAAGTTCAATTAAAACCAAAGTCTTTATGGATTGATGATGAAAGAAAGAAATACTTGTTGGCTACTAAAGTGAAATGGATAATATCTAATTCTTTGTCTCTTAATGAATATAAAAGAGTCTCTAACTATAACATTGCTAAGGAAATCTGCGATACGCTTGAGATTGCTCATGTAGGTACATCATAGGTAAAGGCTTCAAAGGTGCATGTCTTAATGTCTCGATATGAGATGTTTAATATGGAGAAGGGTGAGTCGATTAAGGATTTGATCCAAAGATTTATAGTGATCACTAACCATTTAACTTTGCTTGGTAGAAAATTTGAAAATGTAAATCTTGTTCACAAGATACTTAGATTCTTGATAGAAGAGTGGCAGCCCAAGGTCATAGCAATAAAGGAGTCTTTGAAGATAGGCATCCTTACAATTTAGGAACTCTTTGGCAACCTGGAAGAGTATGAACTAGAATTAAGAAGATATAAGTAGAAAAAGGATGACAAAAAGAAAAAGAGTCTAACACTTAAAGCTACAAAGTGTCAAAATAGGATGAAGAAAACTTTGAAAGTGATTTGGATGCACTTGACAAACTTGATAAAGAAGATGTAGCATTTTTAAGTAAAAGACTATAAAGGATCATAAGAGAGAAGAGGAGTAAAGATAGAAGAAAACCAACTCTACAAAAGAAGAAAAACAATAACAACAAAGCTAAGCAAGGGAACTCAGTCAACACATAATGCAAGAAACCTAGCCATATCAAGCCAGATTGCTCAGTTTATCTAAAGAAATAATTGGAAGATGAAAGAAGAAAGAAAAGGCTATCTTATTAAAGATCTATCTTTGCTATGTGGGATGAAGATGAAGAAGATTCTGGTGCAGAAGAGGAAGAATCTGAGGAAGATGCTTTGTTGTGTCTCATGGCCAGACATAATGACAACTTTGAGCTATTTGGCAGAAATTGCTTCTTTACTATCTCTAATAATGGTGACTCTGAATCTGAGAAAGAATTTAATGCTGAAAGTGATGAAAAATAACTAGATGATCTATGTCTTAAGCTGTATGATTCATTAGTTCAATCTAAGAAACAATTGGCCTTTACAAAAAATAAGCATGATGGCCTGATTCATAAATTTAAAGAGTTAGAAAAAGAAAAAGTTGATTTGACTACATTAGTTGAGAAATTAAATGATAAACAGGAGTATGAGCAATGTAGATGTTATAAAGCTGAGATTGAAAAATTAAATGAAAAATTGAAAAGTTTTTTTGACAGTAACAAAAAATTTGAAGAGATGCTACAGAATTAGAAATTTTCATATAACAGAACTGGTTTAGGATATAGGCAGCCATTTTATAGGAAATCTAAGAGGTGGAATTCTACATATATCACTTGCTTTTATTGCAATCATAGAGGTCATCATATAAGAGACTATCCTTTTAGAAATGGCACATATTTGTTAAGACCAAATGAAAGACTTGTGTGGTTATGAAAGTCTATTACTGCTAGAAAATTTTTTGCTATTTTTGCTAACAAAACTGGACCCAAAATTCAGTAGGTACCACTAATGCTAGTATGATTTGAATGTTGCAGGAATGTGAGAGATAGAGCACAAATCTATGGTTTCTAGATTGTAGATGTTCATGCCACATGATTGGAAACAAGAATAAGTTCATTTCTCTTACACCCATAAATAGAGGTAAGGTAACCTTTGGTGACAATTCTAAAGGAAAGGTTAGAGGTATAGGTAAGATTGCTAAGTCCTCTAACTACATATAAATGATGTGTTGTATGCTGATGAACTTAAACACAATTTGTTAAGTATAAGGTAGTTTTGTGACAAAGGTAATCAAGTCATTTTCAATTCAGATAAATGCTTAGTTATGAATAGTAGCGATAGAAAACTAAAATTAGTAGGTTATAGAGTCAACAATGTCTTTTTGTTTGACCTAGATTCTGAACTTAAATTGGATTCAACATGCTTAGTTAGCTTTGATGATGATACTTGGATTTGGCATAAGAGATTAGGCCATGTGAACATGGAATTAATTGGAAAATTGTCTAAGAAGGAACTGGTATCTGGTTTACCTAAATTGAATTACATCAAAGACAACATTTGTAGTGCTTGTTAAAGAGGAAAATAGGTGAAATCCTTTTTTAAACCTTAAAATGTTGTTTCAACATCAAAATCCCTAAATTTACTTCATATGGATTTGTTAGCTTAGATTATTCTAAGCTACATATTTTCCTTAGTTTTAATGTTGAAAAACAATTTTATCTAACAATAGATTTTAGTGTTTTTGATTTGTTGTATTGCAGGTTCAAAGATATTTGATTCAAGTTTCAAGAGATCTAAGATTAGATTTAGGATTTATTATTTTTTATAGGATCTTTTGTAAATAAACTCAAATAATATTTGATCCAAAACTTTTAACTAAACAATGAGATAAAAAGAATCACTTGAAGAAAAATAAGGTATTATAAAACTATTTTTAACATCATGAATCGATGTACACATCAATGTGTTGAAGAACTTGTGAAGAGTTCATATCATAATTGATGTAACATCGATGCATGAAGAAAATCATTTTTACCAAAGGTTTTGAAAAATGGCTACTTCGATGTAGTAATCGATGTAATAACTGAAAATCAGTTATTCTGTTACAGTCGATTACAACAGTTATATCTAACTAACTGCCTTCACTATAAAAATGATCCTTCACAGTTTTCCTTCATAGTTCAGTGCGAAAACATCTTATTAAGAGCAAAACATGATTTTCTCTCTATCTCATCAAAATTTTAGAGATTTCTACAAGGATTTTGGATTAAAGATTACCTAAGTTTATCTTAGTTTGATTGAAATTTTCATCTCAAACTCTGGTATTGTATTCTTTAATCTCTCCTTACTTAATTTCTTTTCTTTTTAAGATTTCTAGGAATTAGAAATCTTGTATAGGTTAACAAGAAACCTATTAATTTCTTGTGTTTTGTTGTAAAACTGGCAATTCAGGAGCCTAGTAATCCTGAAGGTTTTTATTTTCAATTTAAGAGGTCTTTCAGTTAAGAAAGATTAAGTGGAGTAGACTTGAATTGCAGTTTCAATTCAAGTTG
Organism: Saraca asoca; assembly: GCA_026873985.1. NCBI lineage: Eukaryota > Viridiplantae > Streptophyta > Magnoliopsida > Fabales > Fabaceae > Saraca > Saraca asoca. Next base: position 2,267 of record JANHAO010005883.1, on the reverse strand, counting down.
AACCATTTTAAAAATCTACGTTTTCATTATCTTTTATATCTTTACTCTGTTGCTATTATTGTTGATTTTTTATTACTGACAATTTTACACTCATCATTTTACTGTTTACCTAATCAAAAGTAAGATTTAAATAAGACAAAGGTGTATACAATTCTCCAACAAAAAAAGGGCAAGATCCATTTATATTCCACATTTTAACCATCTTTAATGACTCTTAAAGGGACATGATAGGATTTAATTAGTCCATCTAGAATCAGAAGTCATGGAGCTAATGCCTATGTATTTGTGATTGTGGATGACTTTTCCAGATTTACTTAGACTATCTTTTTATCTCATAAAAATGAGACATTTCAAGCCTTTAAAAGACTTGCAAATGTAATTCAGAATGAGAGAGGATGTTCAATTATTTCCATTAGAAGTGACCATAGGAAAGAGTTTGAAAATAAGGATTTCACTAGTTTTTGTGAAATGCATGGTATAAAACATGATTTTTCAGCACCCAGGACAATATAGCAAAATGGTGTTATTGAAAGAAAAAATAGATGCTTAGGTAAAATGGCAAGAACCATGTTAAATGATAACACACTTCTAAAGTCCTTTTGGGCAGATGTAGTTAACACTGCATGATATATAATGAATAAGGTACTTTCAAGACCTATTTTAAATAAAATACCCTATGAGTTATATTTTGGAAGAAAGCCTAATATTTCTTATTTTCATGTCTTTTGCTATAAATGCTATATTTATAATAATGATAAAGATAACTTAGACAAATTTGATCTTAAATCTGATAAAAGAATCTTTATTGGTTATTTTTCAACTAACAAGGCATATAGAGTTTACAACAAAAGGACCTTGAAGATTGAAGAATCTATGCATGTAGTTTCTGATGAGTCTACTTTAAGTGATTATAGGTCAGATGTGGAAGAAGAATAGCAACATTGATGGACTTCTACATTAACTCTAGGAACTCAGCAAGATAACTTGAAGCTCCATGTTGTAGAACCAAGAGAGGATGTTGATTATGTCATCATGGATATCACACCACCCTACTCTCCACCAAAAACTTGGAAGTTTATGCGAAATCACCCCATAGAACTCATAATAGGAGATGTATCAAAAAGGGTAACACGTAGCAATCTGAAAAATTTCTATAATTTTTCTACATTTGTTTCATTGTTTAAGCCTAAAAACATTATAGAGTTGCTAAAAGATGAAAATTGGACTCTAGCTATGTAAGAGGAACTAAATCAATTTAAAAGGAACTAGGTTTGGACTATGGTACCAAGACCTAAACACACTAATATAATAAGGACTCGTTGGGTGTTTGGAAACAAATTAGATGAAAATGGCATCATAATTAGGAATAAGGCTAGGCTAGTTGCTAAAGGCTATGATCAGGAAAAAGGTATAGACTTTAATGAGACATTTGCCCCAGTAGCTAGGCTAGAAGCCATTAGGATGCTGTTAGCTTTTGCATGTACTTGGAACTTTAAGCTTCACCAAATGGATGTTAAAAGTGCATTTTTGAATGAATACATTTTAGAGGCACCAAATGGATGTTAAAAATGCATTTTTAAATGGATACATTTTAGAGGAGATTAATGTACAACGACCCCTTAGTTTTAAAGACACTCTTAATCCAGACCATGTTTTTAAACTTCAAAAGGCATTTTATGGTTTAAAATAGGCCCCTAAAGCTCGGTATGATAGGCTTAGCAAGTTCTTAATTCAGAAAGGCTTTAAAAGAGGAAATGTAAATACCATATTGTTTATATTAGAGAAAGGTAAAGACATACTACTTGTACAAATTAATGTGGATGATATTATATTTGGCTCTACAAATGAAGAATTGTGCAGAAAGTTTTCAAAATTAATGCAGAATGAGTTTGAAATGTTAATGATGGATGAGCTAACTTTCTTTCTTAGCTTGCAAATTAAACAATTGTTTCTATGTCAAACTAAATACACTTTTAAGCTACTGAGGAAATTTCAAATTGATACATCTAAACCAATAGAAACTCCTATAAGTCCTTCCTTAAAATTGGATGCTGATTTGAATGGTAAAAGTGTTGATCTAACACTATTTAAAGGAATGATAGGTAGTCTACTATACTTAACAACAAGTAGGCTTGACATTATGTTGAGTGTTTATGTTTGTGCAAGATATTAGATCAATCCCAAAGAGTCACATCTTTTTGCTATAAAAAGAATTTTTAGATATCTTGTAGGAACCAAAAACTTAGGATTATGGTACCCTAGGTTAG
>JANHAO010005882.1:0-22106 GCA_026873985.1 Saraca asoca | reverse complement strand
TTTCTCAGTAAGCATCTTGGGCGGATGCTAAGGCCAAAATTTTGTGTAGCAACATTGTATTTGGTTTCTTTGTCTCGAGACTTTTGTTATTTTTGTATAAAATATTGTTATTTTGTAGTTGTCACATATTATTGTTATTTCTATTATTATTATATTGCACAATTTTGTGTTGTGGCATATGGTGGAGACATTCTAGACCTAATCTCATTTTGTGCTGAGATATGTTGCTGAATCTCATATGGAATCTTGGGCGAATGTTAGGGCCAATTTTGTTAGGAAATTGCACATTGATCACACTTTGGCATGCTATTTTATTGTGTATTTCTTTTTCATGTATCCACGCTCTTATTGGGTCACCGAATTATAAGTGTCTTATATGTATGAAATCATTATTCCTTCGAGTAAGTTTTCTATATTGTTGAGATGCTTATAAATCCATTTTGGAGCATTGGACTATTGTGGTAGGTCACCGGGTCATGTGTATCTTGCATGTATGATATCTGTTCTCCTTTGAGTATGATTTTCTACATTGTTGAGGTACTTGTGCATCTTTTTTGCACCATCTTGTATGAGAGTGCTGGCTTGATATGACATCTTATTGTGGCAGCATATTGTTAATTAATCTGGAGGTTTCTTGTCTTATTGCATTATATCGTCCAAGTGGGAGAATGTTATAATTTTTAATTTGGACTGGCATAATACCATAAGGTCTCAATTAATTAGATGTCATATTAGTTGAGCTTATTGGTATAAAGCCCACTTTGTGGTTGTGATCATTAAGCTGGGCTTATGTGGATATTAGACCTTGTATTTTTTGGGCTTACCATGATGGGTAGGCTTGACCCATCTTGTTTATATACACAAGGAGAAGCCCTATTCCTTTTTATTGATCGGTGTACAGTTTCCCCATCTAAACTGATACAGAGAGACCTGAGGTAGAATAGGGATAGTAATTCTCCCTTTCTTCTCTAAAGGGTATAGATCTGGGATGGTTTCAGCATTTAACGTCATTCTAGGTAATTTTGATTACTCAAAATCTCAATTTTATAATTTGTTATGTTTTCTTTACATATCATATATTAAGAATTAGTTCGTTTCTTATCGAATATTTCTAGTACGTTGTGTCTGGTGTCGTGGTTGCCCAATTAGCCATTTTGAAAGCACTCCCATGATTGACACTTGAACAAAAAATTGACACCACTTTCACGAAGAAGAAAGAAACTATTAGTTGGCCGCTCTTAACATCAGCAAGGTAGATTTTTACCCCAATATTCAAAAGTGATTTACTTGTTAGGGTGTTGTAATAGTCAGGGGCGGACGCAGGAATCTGGGTCAGTGGGGGCTGGTCCGGATCCAAAATAAAAAAGTTTATAATTTAATCTCAAATTTTTTATTTTTTTTACTAAGACTTATTTTTAAAGAATTTTTTCAATTTAATCCCTACCGAATTTTCAATTTAGTCCTTCTATCAAAAAAAAATTTTTTTTTTTAATATTATAAAAAAAATTTTCAAAAACTTCAGTGGGGGCTCAAGCCTCCACTGGGCCTTAACTGCGTCCGCCCTTGGTAATAGTTGTAAAGGTTTCTTCAAATATCAAATTCAAACTTAAAAGGAGTTTTGATTTAATAGAACCAAATTTTTCAAGCTTAAAAAACTAATGTAATCCTTAAAGCGGATTACCAAAATCAAATCATTATAAACTTGCGATTGACCTCTCTAATCATTCACTCTTTAATTTTCTACGCTTTATATTTTTTATATTTATTGTTACTTTAGTTGATATTAAGTAATTATTGAGTTAAATTTTTGATTAATTTTGATTATTAGTGAAATTATTGATAATTTATTTTTTAAATTTTTGAATTTTTAAAAAAAATTGAAGTGATTTTTTAAAATAGTTTAAAAAATCAGCAAAATTCTAAATCTAATTCACCCATAAGTGAAATCTTAGACTACAAGAAACACACCCTCAAAATATATTTCTGCCTACTGTGGGTGCTGCGGTGAAGATTTTCCATTTTCTTAAAGATTAGACCCTTTGAGACGGGAAATAGCTCGGATGGTTTTGAGAGTAAAGTAGCTCAACATTCTTTATGAATTTGAATTTAAGCTGTGGAGTTTGATGTTTTCTCCCTGTAAGTGGCTATTAACTACAAAGAGTTTGTTTGATATAACATATAGAGAACTGATGATAGACATAATTAATTATTTATAATAAATTCTTTAATAATTACTTATATATAATTTAAAACATCTTTTATAATTAATTACACATAACCTATTTTTCCTTGAATGAGATATAGAAAAATTATTTTTTAATATTAAATTACTAAATAAGATAATAAATAAAAAGAGAGAAAAAAGAAATTTTATTTTTATTTTAGAGCAAGGATAATGAAGACAAAAGAAAAGTAAAATTAATATAAATACAAATCTGATTATTTCTCTTCCTATAATTCTGATTAAAATAAAAATTACTCAAAATAACTTTTTATTTAATTGAGATTATTATATATAATAGTTTATTAAAAAGTTCTAAAAATGCAATAAAAAATCTCTAAAAAAATATTACAATCAATTATTTGACTCAGAGAATTCTAATTATTATCCTAGAGAAGCACTAAGCATCAATCAATTGATTTCAATTTCAACACAGAGGATATCAAAACTCTTAACATAGCAGAAAGCTTGCCAAGAACAAAAGAATTCCTATTAATTTAATAAAAATATGTTATTATTAAAGTGAAAGCGTTGTACAAGGAATGTATGAGAAGGGAGGACTTTAAATTTCCAGTCCAACAATAAGAGGATCCAAGTACACACCCAATGATGAACAACTGCAGAAAGTTGGGAGCAGAGAAGTGAGCTGCACTGAATATGAGTGAGCTTATCACAAGTGCTTGCTGCCATTCCATGGAGGAGTAAAGTGATGTCAACAGAAACCCTCTATAAACAATTTCTTCCAAAAGGGGAGTGAAAACACAGTATACAAGAACACAAGCTACTCTTGAGATATCACTCTTCAGCAGAATTTCCTTCACTATGGGGTTGTTAACAGCCTGCAACCATATGCCACAAGTTGAATTGCAACTTTCAAATGTCCAGAAACTTTTCTAGAGTAAACATGCAGTTTTCAGCTAGAAGCAACTGCCTATACAACTTCCATAATCATATATTTATATTTTAATTTGAAATAAGGTTTCCTAGTCATTTCCATGTACAGTTGGATTAACCTCCACCTGTAAAGAAAAATGCCCACAAAGCAAATGCATAATATCAGAAGTTCTCAATGATCTTAAACATGAAGCAGCTGCCTAAAAATATCAGATTCTCAAGATTGAAATTAATGGTACAAATCTGGCATTAACATATAGCACAAGCTCTAGCACAAATTACACTCACAACCACAAATGTGGATGATAAATCATTGTGCAATATTTCAATAGAACATGAATAAAAGCATGAAAACAAAGGGAATTAAGCACCAACCTTAGGGCCAAATAATCTGTTAGCAATAAGTGATGTAAGGAAAACCAGAAACACAAGAATTCCAAAACCTAGTGCCGAGGCCAACAGCCAGTTCCTGTCCTCCACTAATTTGTTATTTTTGAAGAAATTTGTAAACTTAAATTGGGGCTTAACTGTGTGCTTAAGAAAAAGCAGAGCAACGTTAAGCTCAAGAATTTGAATTATGAGAAGACATAATGCCTGCATCAATGGATGGAAAGTATAGTTAAAAATATGTTTCTGCTCGGAAAGTAGAAACATAATTAAAGAAATTTAATACAAACACTAAAAATTTTACACTATGAATCTAAGTTTAAATATCGAACACTAATTCTACTATACCATAATGAAAATTAGTAACCAATGCAATTTGCCAATGAGGCCAGATGTTATCCTTAATGATGCAAATTCCAATTAAAAGACCTCACCTTCATCCAGCTACTTTTTTTTTTTTTAATCAACTTCCTCATCCTTCTTCCAGATTCCAACAATTAGGGCAAATAAGAGCAATTGGTTTTTTATCTGATTCTGATCTGTAAAATTAAAGCAATGACATAAAGGAAAAGTTTGACCTGAGTTTGTGGGTCAAGCCTAGGTTGGCCTATGATTTGCGCAATCGCAGATAAGCCTCCAAAACTCAGAGGGATATGGAGAGTGAATATATAAAAAGAAAGAGTGCTCCATAAATTCCCAGCTTCCCATGGACAATTCTGTTGCAAAGCAGAAAAGCCTCTCTCAATTTCAGTCTCATTGGTGACCACTTTGTTGCTTTTGCTACAGACACTGGTGCGATTGTAGGAGGGATTGCTTCTACATTTTGAAGAACAAGTTTGATTAAGGCCATTAGGAAGGTGAAAGACGCAATGGGGTTCAGTGAATTCTCTGACAAGAATCGGAGGCTGTAGATAAACAAGTGGCCATCTTAATCCAAGTACCAATACCATTTTAACTACAGGCCCTGTTCTGCTTTGTATATCGCAGGGAGAGAGAGCGCGAGCGAGCTATCCAGACTGATCCTCCCCACATCTTCAGAAAGGTTAAAAAAAAAAATCAATGGTTCTAAATGATATTTTTTTTGTTAAGCTGCTGTTAATTCTAGTTTTTTTTTAAAAAAAAAAACAAATGTTTAATTATAGTTTATATTTAGAAGTGGGCTAGTCCCAAATTTATTGATGAAGTGAGGATGGAGATCAATTTAATGGGAAAACAATCACGTTTTGATTAAAAAAAAACTAGTTTTATGTAAATAGTTAACTTATCTGTCATAAAGAAATAATTTTGTCTAAAAAACATTATAATCTGCTAATATATTAAAATAGAATTTATTCTTGTCATGTGTCCAAAAGAATGAAAGAAAATTTTCATCCCTGGAAAATTAATTGAGTACCAAAAATGTCAGTTCCTTTATGGCATGTGGATCACATCATTTATGCCTTGATTGGTTGGGGAGAAAAAAAATAAAGGAAAGAAAATGAGAGAAAAAAAAGGAAAGGAAGGAAAAGAAGAAGAAAAAAAAAATAAATTTTGTTGATTGGTAAAAGAGAAAATGAGAGGAAAGAAAATGGAAGTTTGTTGATTGATTAGAAGGAAAATGGGAGGAAAGAAAATGGGAAAAAAAATTTGTATTATTATAATATGAAACAATCCTAAGAAAAAAATATTTAATAAATAAAATATTTTTATTTTTAAAAATTTTAAGTTATAATTAAAAATAAATAAACAATTTTTATATCAAAAATATTTTTTGACCAAATAAATAAATTTAAAAATAATAATTTTATTTAGTATTTTAATATAGCCATAAGAAATTCTCAAGAAGTGCCTTATCAATCTTAGTCTAATTTATAAAATTTTAAAATTCATTACAATCACAACATCCAATAAAATTTATTGTATAAGGAACAAATGGTTACTACCCCCACAACAACACAATGATCATATGCATCACAACTAGGTATTATTTGTTTGCTTGTTAGATTGAATTTATGTGAATTGTGTATATTCTTTTGAAATTAAATTATTGTGAAATAAACACATCCTTTTTACATCAGTTGTCTCCTTTTATTGTTTTATTTTATTTTTTTTTTATTTTTCTAGTAATCCTCTCTTGCTTCTTAGTCATTCTCATGACTAAACACCAGTGCCACTCTTCATTTTCTTCTTCCTCTTTGAACACCCATCACTGTTGCCAACTTTTACCCACCACATCTTTGGCCGTCTCATGTCTTGTCTTCGTCGTCATCCATCTCCTTGTTTTCTCTTAGCGATGCGATTTCAAGTGGGAGAAGCTAGTTGGTTCTGCCTTGGGTGAGCCGATCAAGTCACTTAAAACTAAATCGGAATTACCGACTTTGTATTGAGCTGGAATGAGGAGGAGGAGAGCGTAGAACACCCAATTTCAAGAAGCTAGTTTTCCACGTGTTTTTCGTGCACCTGAGAGCGGAAATATTTTCCTATGGCCCCATCGTTCTTTTTCCAAGTATTTCCTTTTCACTTATTTTCCTCGCCTAATCCAATCATGCAGAATTTGGTTTTTCACGTTCCTTTTTCTCGACCAATTTCCTTTTCGTGCGTTTTCCGCACAAACAATCAGTTAAAGGAAAAAAAAAGATAAGAATATATTTTTAACAAATAATACTACATTTTAAACTTATTTTGAACTCTAATACACTTTGAAAAATATTATTATCTACCAATTCTATGATATTTACTTTAAATAAAATTAATAAATTTATCTTATTATTATACAGTTTAATAATGTATTATCTTTGAAACATGATTTTGTTATTTAATATAATATTTAATTGTTTAAATACAATTAGCTCAATTAAATTATTATTCACATATTAGTCATATATAGCACACTAATTTAGCACTAGTGTAATGTATGGACAAAATATTATATAATTTTTTATATTTATTATTTTATATTAAATTTCATATACTAACATTGTTATTTGATTCATTCTATTGTAAAATTATGAAAAATATTTTAAAATATTATTGATACAAACACTACTTGAAATATGTATATCATAATTTCAAAATAAATAAAATTTGGTGTGCTTAATATATGTCATTAGAAAAAATGGTAATAAATATAAACAATTACACTAATTATAAAATAATTCAAGATAATATATGCAATATAATTATAGAAAAATTTAAGTTTTAGGAGTTGCCATATATTATATCAATTTATATCTATCAATAGATAATAATATTTTAATTTATTTATAAAAAATTACATAACCTAACAATATTGAAAAAGTAAATATTCAATTACATACATTACAATAGAATCAGTAACCAACTATCAAATAGTTATACCGTAAGCTAATAGAAGAGAAATTATAATGAAAAAAATTGTAATAGAATTTGCAAGCACCTATCAAATAATCAAATGAATTCGTCAGGTATTATAATGGAAAATTTGAAATGAAAAATATTGAAACTATTTTTTTCATTTCATAAATTCAGTTGCATACTTTTTATTGCAACTAAATATATAAAATATTGTAAATTTTTTACAAAAATATTATAATTTTGTACCGATCTCACGTGTAATAAATACTTAAATTATATTTCAATCAACTAAAATTGCAAATTTTTTTAACTAAAAACTTAAAAATTTTAAAAAAATTATAAAAATATGAAAAATTTTCATAAAAGTTAATAAAATGCATATCATTATGATCTTATAAAAATTTAATAACTAAGAAAGGAAATATGGTCAAAGGTAGACTTAGACTTCTACAAGTGAAATTTTTTTTAATTATTTGATTTTTTATTAATTTTATGAAATTATTAATAGATGAACAATTGATTTGTTGATCAATTCATAATTAATAAGCATAAAAAAATAAGAATCTAGTAACAATCTTCGATGATGATATTTTAATTTCATCTTAAATGTATTGACAATATGTTTTAAATTTTAAAGTTTTAACTTCAAATTTATTGGTTTTTGGTCTTAAAAATTTTGAATTTCCCTCCAAATTTCAAAATAAATGCAACTAGCAAAGAAAAATATGAGAGAAAATAATAAAATCATATAATTAACTTTTTTAACAAAAATAATCTTATATAAATATACAAAATCTATGGGACAGCATAAAGAAAAATTGTAGAATTGATTAAGAAAACTAAATAGACATAAAATACATAGGGGATAGTATACAAAAAATTCAAAATATCTATATAAAATACAAAGACAAATTTTTTTTTAAAATGTAGCAATAATAAAATAGATAATCTAATATAACCAAAATAAACACCATAAATGACATAATACCATAAAATTAATAAATTTAGTTTAATTAATGAAATTAACAATAGAGTCAAATAAAATAACACGAAGACAAATAATCAAATAGTATAAGAATTTAATTGCATTATAGTTCTTCACCCTAATATTTTGCATTTCAGTAACGATAGATCATCGATTCTTTTTTAAAAAAAAAAAAAAGAAATGATTTTCTCTCTAAATTAACTACAAGGTATCAACTTAATGCTATTTTTTTAAATAGCAATTTTTTTAAATAAAAATTTCAAAAATAAACAATCAAGTGAATATTATCTAAATTAACTATAATTTTAAAAACTAACCATAATTAAAAATAATTACAAATTTTGACAAATTATTTAAGTAGTCATATAAATATAGATCTTCTAGTTCTACTTCAAATCTCTGACTTTTGCAACCATGTATCTCACTCTTAAAATTGTTATCCAAATATGTAATTTCTCCAATGATATAATATCAAGGATGAATCTAAAGAATGTCAAATAATTTGTAATATTATATTTATACACGTTAATAAAAACATTAAAAATTATATTAGAAATATATACATACCAACTAAAAACGTTTAATCTTTAATGGCTTAAATTCACCAAAGCTTAGGAAGGAAAAATCATACTAAAAAATATCAAAGTCCACCACCTCTTTAATTTTATAGTTATTTTGGAAGTTCACCTTGAAATAGTGGTGTGGAGTCGTGTTTTTGTAATTATTCAAGGTAACACTATGGTTATATATTAAATATGCACTACTTTCTTTCAAAGATTCTTCAAACCTTAAAAAGAAGAAATTTTTATTTTACATTGAATTCGATCACCAATTAATATAAATATTAAATATAGATTCATTTATAAAATATAAGTTGATGGAAATGGAAAAAAAAATAAGAAATTAAGAAAACCAACATTATATTAATACCTTTGATCCATCTAACCACCTCCATGCTATTGGTTTTATTAGTATTTTGAAAACAAAAACTATTCAAAAACATATTATTATAACCTTTAGGCTCTAGGTTCTACTAACACTTTGTCACGTCCTATCCCAGGGCACATGACCGGCGTAGAAAGCCATCCTAGAGATGACCTTCGACAAGCCTTGACATGCAATCACCCACAATATACCAGATTATATAGAAGTTCTCATATTTATATAGTTATAGTCAGGTATATATATTTATATATTCTTAACATCCTTATCGGAAATTCGACTGCATTTCCCCTAAATATATATGAACTAGGCACACAGCCTTTCTACAAAAGTGGGGCTACATGCCCAACAACAGCTATATCATATCAAAACAAAATATCATAAAGGCCTAGACTTTAACATTCAATCCCGTCGGGCGGCCAGAGTACTGTACATATGCAAAAGACTCGCCTATCAGCTGCCAGAATATGCACCACACGTATACCTGAGGCCTCCGCAAGATAGAATAGTACACTGAGTCACTGAACGGGTCTAGGGTCTGAGTGAGAAGGAGGGACAACGGGTCCAGGGTCCGAGTAAGGGCTCTATTCAAGCCATAAACTTTGAATATATAATTGAATATATTTGGTGTTAGCAAATTTTCTATTGAAAGCATTGGATACACAAAATTCTATTTTTTTAACCAAAGTTTTTTATTTGATTTGGGTTAGAAAGGATAATTTGATGGATATTACCATAATTAAATAACACTCGAAGAGTAATGGTTACTATCCTATTTTAATTGGTAATATAGATATTTTTGAATATTTCTAAATCAAGAGCTATATAAGGAATATTATACATGACCTAACAAGGACAGAGTGGATGTTAAAGGGGTATAGTTATACAATTAGGTTTTATTTTTGGATATTGAACTAATTCCTTTTTAGGAAGATATACATCCTCCTGGAAAATCTTTATTTCAAGAGGTTCTTTTTCTACTATCGAGGATAAAAATTTAAAAAGGAAATCTTAAAAATTTTGAGCTAATTTCTCAGCTTTTGAATAAATAATTTGTTTGAGTTTTTTTTGAAAATATTGAATAGGAAGAAGAGGCCATGATACTTAATAGATAAAAAGGGTTCTCTTGACTATCTTGACTTGTTGATCTTTGAGAACTTTCTCTAAATTTATTTTTCTTGAATTGATATTTTGAAATATTTGTTTGAATATTTTCAAAATGGTGTGGAGCAGGCCAAGAGGGAGCTTGGATCCTTCCTGACTCATTTTGATCCCTGTTAAAATTCTCTTGTAAGAAAAGCTAGAAGGGAATTTTGATCACCTTTGGTAAATTTGATGTCAAAATCAAAACAAGCTAAAATTGCTTGTCATTTTGCAAATATATGTTTTGAAACCAAATTTTGAACATCTTTTAATAAAACTTTTTTTATAGCTTTGCAATCTACTCATAATAAAATTCTTATGTTAATCAAATCATCTTGAAATTTTGTAATGCATAATACTATAGATAAAATTTCTTTCTTGATAGTAGAATAATTTCATTGAGATTTGATCCAATAACTTGAATAATATTTGACTACTTATTCTTTTCCTTAACTATCCTATTTTTTGCTTGAAAATTCCTTCATATCCTATTTTAAAGGGATTAGTTTCTATAATCATGAAGGCTTAAGGGTCAGGTGTTTCTAGATAGGAAAGTTGAAAGACTATTGATTTAACTCTACTATAAATAAATAAAATATAATTAAATAATGCAATTATAATTAAAATCTGCAGTCATTTCTTGATCCCAAGCAAGTGGGTCTTTTTTTAGTCTTCTATAGAGAGGTTTATAGATGACTTAGGTTTGGAATAAAATCTACTACATAATTAAGACATCTAAAAAATCTTTGAAGTTAAGTTTTGTCTTTGATTTCAATTAGAAATTTGTCAACAAATTCTATTACTCGCTTATTGGAGTTATGGTTCTTTGATATATATCATGTCATAAGAATCAGATTTTTTATTGAAATAGTTTCATTTTCTTTTTGAGAAATAACTAAACCATTTCTTTTGATGATATTAAAAAATATTTGTAAAAGCTTAAAATGTTGTTCTATTGAATTTAAAAAGATTAAAACATCATCAATATAGATTATTGAGAAATAAGTATATGGATTTAAAATATCATTCATCATGTTTTGAAATTCAAAGAGTAAATTTTTGAGACCAAATGGCATTACGTTCCATTCATAATGCCTAAAAGATGTATTGAAAGCAGTTTTGTATCTATTTTCTTCTTGGATTTGGATTTGCCAAAATCTTGACTTCATATTAAATTTTGAAAATAGTGATACTTCAAAAATTCTTCCTAATAAATCCTTTTTATTTGGAATTGAATATCTTATCCATTGAAGAACCTTATTGAGTGGTTTGTAATTAATTACTAACCTAGGGGCATCTTTTTCTATTTCAGCTTAATTTTGAACATAAATGGCAGAACAACTCTAAAGAGATTTAATTGGTTTTATTAATTTTTTGACTAACAAATTGTTAATTTCATTTTTGCAATAATTTAGCAATTTTTCTTTCATTTGTATTGGTCTTAATCTTGTAGAAATATTTTTCTTATCAAAATCCTTTTTATAAGGTAAAGAAATCATATGTTGCTTTCTATCTCAAAAGGCATTGGGATTTTTAATACATACTTTTCTTTTTCGAAAAGAGTTTTGATTTTTTCTATTTTTTGTTGAACTAGAGAATTTTTGAGTTTTTGTTCTATTCTCATATAGTAGACTTCATCTTGAAGATCATATATAATTTTTTTCTTTTTATTATATTGATTGAAAATATTTTATTTTCTTGAATAGTATTAACATCTTTGATTATAGGAGGTAAAGAGAATTCAAAGCATAAATTTTTGAATCTTAAAGTGTGAATTCCTTTTGATGTAATCATAAAAGGATATATTTGTATTAGGAAAGGTGGTCCTAAAATTATTGATTCATTCATTCCTTTCACTAAAATAAAGGTATTTTTGAAACATATTCCCTATTGACAAACTTTTACATTTTCTAATTTATAAGTAACCTGCATTTGAGTTCTACTTGCATTTTTTAATTCTTCTTTAGTCTTTTGATAATATTTTATGGGTGTTAAACCTTCTTGAATACAATTTATGTATCCTCCATAGTCTACTAAAGTATAAAATATTTTATAAAAATCATTATCTATTCTTAAATTGATTTCACATATCCGTTTATGCAGTTAAATTCTTTGGATAGTGTTTAAATATTGATTTCCTTCTTTTTCTTGCTTTTGCTCTAAATTTTCTTGAATGTTTTGAAAAAAAATGTTAATGCTACTATGTAATTTTGATCTTTTTTCTCTTCTTGGATTATTAAACCTTATAGTCTTGAAATTTCTTCTTCAAATTCTTGGTTTTTCTCTTTAATTTCTCTTATTTCTTTTTTAAAATTATTTATTTCTTTTTGTAAGTCCTGAATTGTAACTTGATTATTAATTGGTTTAAATCTATTGAATATTTTTTATAGATCATAAGATTTAATTTTTTTTCTAAAGTTTCTTTCTTAATGGTAATATCTCTTAGTTTTAATAAATAATCCTTTTGAATTTCTGTATCTGGAATTTTATCTATCATTTCTATTAAAAGTTTTATTCCTTTTGAAATTACATTAATTGTTTTTGGAATCTTTTGGTTAAGTAATGTCTTCAAATACTTTCTTGAAGAGAATTTTATAGTTTTTATTTTATTTAAAATAAAAATTTTTATTGACATCCTTTATAGTTTTGAATCATTTTTATTGTTACTAATCATGAGGTTATTCACATTGTTACTATTCCTTCTGGTGCAGAGTCATTTTTGTCTAAAGATAAAACATTCTTGATTAAAGATAAGTCTTTTATTTCTTGAATATTTATAGGTTTCCTTTCATTTTCTAGGTTATTACTTAGTTCTAAAGGATGATTCACCAAAGATAAAAAGTTTTGTTCCAAAGATAAATATTTCACCTTTATTTAAAATTTCTACTTCATTAAGTAGTTTTCCTTTTTCTATTTTTGAAGATTCTTTCCTAAATTATTGGTTAGGATTTTTTTTCTTTTTCCTTATTTTTTGAAAAGTTTTAACTTAGATTTGAAGTTTATTGCAAGTTATTTTTTTGAGTGATTGGTAATAGATTATCTTGTTGCCAAGCAGTAATTTTCTTTTCTTGATAAATTTCTTGTTGAAAATCTATTATGGGTTATTTTATAGTTAGGTTAATTTTGAGATCTAAAGTTTCTTTATTTAGATTTTGATTTCCTACTTTCTTTTTCTCTTTTTTTTCTTTTCGAGCTAAAGTTCTATTTGTTGAAAAGTTTATGAAAGGATTTGTTATTGATTTTGAGATATTATTTATTTCTTAAAACTGAGAAGGATTTATCAAAGGATTCTTGACATCTTTTTCTTGATAATATTTTCCAAACCAATTAAAAAAATATTGATATTCTCTTGATTCTTCTAGAATTTTGTAATATAACTTTTTTAATTATCTAACTCTTCTTTTGAAAACGTTAAAAAATATCAATTTCTTTTTTCTTTATTTTCTTTTGATGAAAATTCTTGACTAACAAAATCTTTATTGATAATAAGCTCTCCTATAAAATTATTACAATATCTTGGTTTTGAAAGGATGTTGATAAGTTTTAGTTTTACTTCTTTATCTAACCTTTTATTGTTGACTATTTGTAGTATATGTTCTTGATTTTCTTGACCATAAGTTTTATGAGGTAAATTTTTATTCCAAACTATGGCTATTGGTATTTCTACCTTGTGTTTTAAGGGTTGATTCCAAATTAATGAAGCTATGACAACTATTTTGTAAATACTAATTTTGTTAAAAGAGATTTATTGATTACTTTATCTTTGGGAAGGTTCTATTAATTACTTTAGCTTTGATTTTCTAAGTGGGTTTATTGATCACTCTAGTTTTGTTTTTTTTACTGAATTTATTGACTATTCTAGTTTTTGGTTCTTTCTCTAAGGTTTTCTGCTTCTATACGGGACCACCTAACACCGTAGAGACCTCAATCTAACACTTGCCTCTCCCTAGGCATCTAAACGGGCTAACAGTTATAGCCCTTGAGACTACAACAACTTACCACAGTTGTACCAATGCATAGTGTACTAACCAAGGTAGTAAAACCTTAACCTAAAGCAATCAATTATAACTATTTAGGTTTGAATTCCTTAACTAAGGAAACTAACTATTCCAATTAAAATTCCTCTACTAAAGCAACTAACTATTTCCCCTTAATACTACAGTCCAACTCTTCCCTTATAATGGAACTACTATTCAAAGAGTTTTGGATCGATCTTGAAAACATATTGAAAATAATATTAATGTACGAAGAGAGCATGTAAAAATTATTGATGCAATGCAAAAGCATATGAAAAATATTGAAATAGTATGGAAGCATGGAAAACATATTGAAAATACAATAAGATACCTTGTAATAGTGCGTATTACGTGCTGTAATAAGATATAGATGTTAGAAGTTATATTCATGATTGATGAGTTACACTCCTTAAATCATGGCACCATTAGGCATTTAATGACTTCTACTATGATTTTCTATTATTTTTCTAAAATAAGGCACTAGGTATTTAATATTGAATATTATGATTTTTTAGCTAAATTTTAGATAATATTGTGACTCCTAATGAATTTTTAGAAGTATAATAAAGGAAATGGTCCAAATGGATGTATGAATCACTTTGTTTTACTATAAGTTGTTAGAAATATTAGACCCTTCAATCCTTAGATTAATTCTATGTATACTTTTCAAAATTCTTTCATAAAATAAGCACACTTAATTGAGAAAAGGCAACATTATAGCTACTTGGTTCACTTTCCATAATTCCAAAAACTTCCAACAATAGAGTACTTCATTTTTTAACATGCAATGATTATTTTTGGCTTATCATTTTAGACTTTGTGGCTTATTCATGGTTTATTGCTTATGTCCTATTATTGTCTCCATTTGCATGCTTAGCAACCATTCTCATTAAATCTTTTTCTTCAAATGACTACCCATTTAAACCTGTTAAAGTCAAGTTTGAAATAACATGCTTCTACCCTCATGTGGTACTTTAATGATGCAACTATTGCTTCTGATAGGTCTTTTTATGTTAAACACACAACTAATATCAGATCAAAGTTGCTCTGAGGATAAGGTAAATTAATATATGCATCCATTTATGGCATTTTCTATAGTTAAGTATTGAGCCAATGCTCAAAGCACATTGATCCCATGGTGGTTTAATTAAATCATTTTTGCACATGGTTTTGTTTACACGGTACATGATTCCTATATGACACTTATTATTTACTTGTATGCTGATGCATTATTTTTTTTAATTCTATTTTCTCCTTTCTTAATATAGGCTTTTAGAAACTTAGTTTTCCTCCTTGATCCCTATAGACATATATACCAAAGTTTGTTTAGACTTTCAAGTTTAGTGTGTCTTAGTGTTGTAAAGCAACAATTTCTCTGTAATTTTTAATAACTTTAAAAATGAAGTTCATAAGATTGGCATTTTAACAAATACCTTAAGGGCTATTCAAATCAGCTATATTCAACATAGATTTCACTTCATAAGTGATAGGACATAAGATCATATCACCAAACGCAAGTGTTCATGCAGTTGCAATAGCATATTTGACTAAGTTTTATGCATAATACCAAATTTAGAGTTTAAGAAATTGTACCTTTGAAGGTGCTTTAAAAATTGAGAGCTTTATGCTCTATGAGAGAGACTTTCCGACAATTTTGGCTTGAATGACTCTGATCTTGCTCTTCTTCAATAATTTTGGTTGATTAACCTTTGGCTTCAATAATTTTGGCTTGAAGTCATGATTCTTAGATTTGGTTAATTAGCTCATAGTTTGAGTAATTGGAAATCACACAATAAAGCCACTATCTAAAGGCAATGGAGCTTAAGGTAGTGACTAGCAACAAATAGATAGAAACCCAATCAAATATAGGTATTTGGATTCTCATCTAGCTTTAGATTTAGGGCATGACCATGTAACCCAATCGTCAAAAAAATCAAATGAAGATATTCTAAGTCAAATGGAGTTAAAATGGGCATGTCTTCATCATCGATCAATAACAATATGATCAAATGAGTCATTGCTCTGGCTTCTAATGCTGAACAAGGAGCTGAATCATAAATCACATGGATGATCTCTTGCATTCGAGGGGCATTTTTTATTGAAGCAGATAGTGGTGGCTATTAGGGAAGCAAGTTTAATAAGAATGGTTTTGATGGAGATGAAGAGGAAAATAGCAATTTTTGATATTTTCCATCCAAAGATTTAGCTGTTGTTGCTTAGACTTTTTTGTAAAGAATTTGGTTGAGTATTCTTCCTTTACTCTCTCATGATAATCCTCTATAGAAGATAAGATTTAAGATAAGCGAGATTGTCGAGACATGATTGCTAAGTAAGCCACAGATAGTGTTAATGACAAATCTTAATTTTCAAAACCTACAAAAATGATAAGATAAGTGACTAGAGTCAGAGTTTTAAAGAGCATTTCGATGGTCAAGCCAGTAATCTTCTAAGAGAAAGTGTAAAAATGAAAGTAAATATGAGGACCCATATAAAGAATGTATACCTTGATTTATATAGAAAAATGGCACATGGATTGATGTGGTCATGGATGACTTGATGGTTAATCATAATTAGAGATGAATGGACTTGTATTAATTGATTAGACCTATATCAAACAATTGGCTTATGCTGAGTGGGTACATAGTTGGATATTTTAGGGTTCGGTTCAATCGTCGATGGACTGATAACCACATTGAACTTCACTTGTTTTGGGCTAATCAAAGTTAGTTGGTCTGTTATGAGTTAATTGGCCTTTCTTATCAAGTCAATTAGTTTGAACTATGTAGAGATGTATTATGTAGAGTTTATAATTTTTATTCTTATTCAAACATAATCTAATTTTGAAGTTTTACAAAAAGAACAAGTAACTAATTAGTTATTACATAAACTATTTAGTATATATTCTAGTAGGATAAATTACAAATAAGTCTTTTATAATTTGAACTACTTTCACCATCATGTGGTTTGAAAGATAGCAATTTATACATGATTATTTATTGATATACTACCTACCGAGTGTCACTTGTTGTCAAAGTTTTTGACAGGATTAGCATGATACTTACATAAGCACCCTTATCTTTCTCCTTCTCATTGATCGTACCCTATGTAAATTTTCTTTTCTTTTCTTTTTTTTTTGCTAAAATGTAATTTGAATAAAGTCCATAAACTGAGAATCCAAAAGACTATGAAATGAAGATCAATGAAAAAATTGGAAGCGTGCAAAGAATGATGGCATAAGATTCAAATGAAAAGGAAATAAGGAAGTGTATGCATAACAAGTTATGTGTCATTTCCATTAAGACTAAAAAAAATCATTTTAATCATTCATAAATGTAAGTTTTTTTTTAATTTAAATTTTAGTCAATTTTCATTCTTAATTGAGTCATGAACATATTATTCAATTAAGTCATTTAGTCCATTTACTTCTAACCTTGTTAACGGAATTGATAACATAGAAATGTAAAATTTGCTTTGGTATCTTCCAATCCTTGTGTGGCACTTTCCATGCTCTAAACCCTACGATGCACTGACATTTCATACAGCAGTCGTGTCCACGTGTCGGAAACGTTTCCAACATCAACACTCATCGACACCGACACGAAACGTGTTGGGGTTGTATCCGTAATTTCGAAAAGTTCGAACACCCGTTCCCTATTTTGACACGCGTGTCAAGCTCAATTCCGGGACTGTGTCCATAATTTTAAAAAGTTTGGACATGTATTCTCTATTTTAACATGTGTGTCAAGCTCGATTTTCAGCTTATTATTTGTTATGCCATGTTATTTAATATTATAAGTACTTATTTTTATATGAAAAAATAATAATTACAATATATATATTTATTTACAAATAAACACAATATTTTTTAATATTTACAAATGTACCCCTATATTTTTATTATTTATGTGTATCCCCCATATATCGGTGTCCTATATTTTTTAAAAATGTCGTATCTCTGTGTCCGTATTCACATTTTCCCGTGTCTGCGTGTCGGTATCCATGCAACATAGTCTAAACCTAACACAAGACTTTATTAAAAAAAGAACATAAAATAATCACTCCAATTCTACCATTCTATCATTTAATTCAATATTATTTTAATTTATATAAACAATTATTATTGTAGAAGTCATATTTAGTGCCTTACAAGCATTAGGGGGTTTCTCATCATTCTTTAAGCTTCCACATCATCACTTTAGTTAATAAAGTGTGAGGAAGATGAATGAGATAACTTGATTGGATGGAATTGAATATCTATCAATGGATAAATTAAGAATGAAAATTAAATAAAGATTAAATTGAAAAAAACTTGCATATGAAAATGGTGTTTTAGACTTTCCATAAATAACATATAAGAAATTGTTGGAGAATTAGGGATATGATTTAGAATTTCTGAGGCGTGAAGAACACTTTCCTTAAGGAAATATTCATCCTCACTTATTATTCAAGTTTGCTTTGAAATAATACATAAATTCTACTCCCATGATACAACAGAAATTTCAAAAACTATAGAGAGAAAACTAAAGCTTTCCCTATATTTCTTTTTGAAGCAATCTTTGTAATGGTTGCAAGTGTTTGAGAGAAATAGAAAAGAAATAGTTTAAGAAGAAGTATTAAGAGAATTATATATTCATTGATCTTAAAAGTATGAAACTTTGAAATATTTATCGAGTTTGAAAAGTTTCACCAACCAAACACAACTCCATAACTTGAAATTAGACAATTTTAATTTTCACAACTTTACATATCAAAAGACATACCTTTAAAAGTTACATTTATTTCCAAAAGACACATTTCAAATTTCTATTTCAAACAAATGTAACTATTAATTTAATCTTGAAATGGGAATTTATTATTTTTAAGACAAACACCAACAATTTCCCACTTTGTTTTCAAAAACAATTTGCAACTATACAAAATGATATTAGTATACATTGGTATAAGTGTCTCTCAAATTAGACCTTACTTAATACAAACACATTAAAGTTCTTAGTTGCATAGTATTAAACTATTTGGCTTTGTGATTCAACCAGAAAATGTCATACATATACTAATCTCTTATTTCAATAAGAAAATAATTATTTACACACTATTATGGTCACATGCTTATTCCCAATTCAATAACTCTCTAAAGAGTAAACCTTTAGCTCTCATAAGAAGTGACACCACTTCTCAGTTTAAACAGGTGAAATGTCTCCATTGTCTTCTCTATTACTATAACACACAACAGTAATGTTTTAGATTTTCATTAAGAGTATAGCTCATTCTCTAATCAAGTAATAGATTATATTGACTTTATTTCTTAGGATTCACATGTGTTAATATCAATAAATCACACTCAAAAACTTATTGTCACCTATTTAAGCCTTTTGACTAGAACCATTCTAGTAAGAGGTCGAGTTATCATTTCTAATGATCAAAAGTATTAGGTTTCAACCCTATTTTAGATGATGCCATCTGAACCACCTCTCTCCTCAAATGTTTTATAAGTCAATTTAATATAGACTATAGTTATAATACCACTTTTTATCAATTGTCTTAGGTTTTCATGTCATAGAATTTTTGTCTTAACTGACCATCATAAGTATAATTTACAAGCCCTTTTGCAAAGTGGCATAACCATAACAATGGTTTTACATTGGAGGCATTAGACTAGACCACAAATCTATGGTCTCAATAATTTCTAATCCACTTAGTCTTTTATCAAAATCTTATGTCTTACTCATCCAAGAAACTCCTTCACCAATAGTGAATTAGTTTTTCTCATACATATTTTGTTTCTTGCTCATCCAAGAAACCTTTCTATGATCAGTGGATAGTGCTTCGAAATGGATTGCTTTTCTCATAAGTTTTTTGTTTTTTGCTCATCCAAGAAATCCTTCCACTAATAATGGATATCAATCCAAAATGAATTAGTTTTTTTTTCCTTTTTCATAAGCCTTTTTTCTTGTTTGTTACTCATAAAAAAAACTCTTCCATTGATAATGGATATTGATCCAAAATGAATAAACATTTTGTTTCTTGCTTATCTAAGAAACTCTTCCACCAATATTGAATACCACTCGAAATTGAATTAATTTTTCTCATTTTGTTTCTTGTTCATCCAAGAAACCCTTCCACCAATAGTGGATACTGCTCCAAAATGGATTGATTTTCTCACAAATATTTTATTTTTTGTTCATCTAAGAAACTCTTCACCAATGATGGATACCACTCCAAATTGGATTTTTTTCCATACATTAGTACCCAATTTCCATCAATGTATTCTTATAATACAACTAGATAAATTGTAGAATAAACTCAATTTTGATCTTCTTTAAATACTCAAAATCCTTGATATAATATTCCAATATTCTACTGTTGAACTACTAGTGTATCTTTAATGTTTATAAACAAAAGAAGCACTAATATAATTCATAATACATATGTATATGAGGCCACAGTGTACATACTATTTTCAACAATTTTCTACTTAATTTGTAAGATAAATAATTTCTTAAATAAAGAGACATTAAAAAATAAACCCCATTATTTCATGTCTAAAATAACATTCACCTTTTATCACAATCCAACATTAGAAATTAATATGTCTATTGAAATTTATACACATAAAACACATTTTGTCCTAAAGACATATACAACTCATTTTCACACAAAATAAATATTTATCTTATGTTTATAGCCTAGAACATAACTTTCATATGGTATTGCAAAGGTGTCACTTTCATATAAGATCATTCAATTCATGTGCTTCATTTTAATATCAATTATAATACAATAATTGTACATCTTCATGTATAATTCCATATCTAGAACTATTTAAATAGCCTTCACTAGATTTTATCAACATATGACATATTAAATAATTTGTTACAAAAAATATCCAATTCTCATCATATATTTATTTCTTTATTTTTATTAAAAATAAAAAATAATTTGTAGAGATTCATGAACTCACCTATCTTTCCAAGCAAGGTGAGTTATAACGCATAAAAGACCTTTAGTCCTAATGATCTTGTGAAACAGCCCTAGAATGATAGAAATAGCGATAAAAATATGCCTAGAATTAGCAATCAAGTTAACACTATGAAGAGTAAAATGGAAGACTTATTTACTCCCCTTCTTTCACAGTAGAGACCAAAGTATAGCCTTTGAATCAAGATCCAATAAAATAATTGAGTGTGTACTTTTTAAATTATGGTTCACCTCACTTATATAGTAACATCAATTAAATTACCCAAAAAAAATATGTCTTTTGGTTGCCCAATAGTTACACACAAAAAAGTCATAACCATGACACTCAATTTTGTCATTATCTCATAATAATGAAGTACAATTAAGCTTAAAAACCATACATAAGGAATCAAGAGTTTTTTCTCTGATTCTTCCTCTCTTCCTCAATGATTATGAGAAATGAACACATGTTTGATTCCAATAATAAGCTTATAAAATTTCCACTATTGGTGTGATTAATGTTAGCCTAGCCAGCTAGACTATCTTTTATTTTGATGATGAAAACAATTTTGATCATGTCATATTATGTTTATAAGCTTTAATTATTTGTTGAATATGTGCAGGTTCAAAGTTCATCAAGATTCTTCAAGAGATTTACTTTAGTATTATGATTTTATTTTGATTTTTATAGGATCTTTTGTAAGTGAATTTTTCACAATTGAGCTCCAATTATTTTTCTTAAAATGATTTTTAAAATGAGGTAGTTTTTTTAAATCACTTGAAGAAAGTAAAAAAAAAAAAGTTGTTTACACATTGATGCTACATTGATGCAAAAGCCATTTTTTACTTCATGAATTGATGTATACATCAATGCTACATCGATGTGACATCGATGTATGAAGAATAAATTTGAAAAACTACTTTATCGAAGGTTGCGAAAACTTCCTGAATCAATGCTGAATCGATGTATTAGTTATATAACAGACTTACATCAATTCCACATTGATGTAACAACAAAAAATCAGTTTTTTCTGTTCCAGATGGTTATAACAATTGCAATCGCCCAACTTCCTTTCTATATAAACGATCTTTCATAGATTTTCTTCATTGTTCAAGTGCGAAAAACCTTTCTATCATTTCTTCTACCTCTATCTTTCTGATTTTCAATGATTCAAAGATCTTGGAGCTCAATTGAAGAAATTCACATAGTTTTGTTTGAGATTTTCATCTCAAACTCTGGTTTTGTATTCTC
>JANHAO010005881.1:0-22054 GCA_026873985.1 Saraca asoca | reverse complement strand
AATAAATTATAAATATGTTACATCACATAATAAATGTAAAAGACATCTTAGGCTCCTGCAAGTCGGCTTCTGTAGGTTACTTTCGATGGGTGGGCCCCGTGAGTTGATGTTTGCTAGGGAGGTGCTAGAGCTCTCCTTTGGGCTTAAGTGTTGGGAGCTAGCTGAGGCAGTGAGCTAGTTGAGGACGCGACTTGAGACGTAGCTAAGATAGTGACCTGGGAGGTAGCTGGGGTAGTGGCCTGGGAGCTAGCTATTGTAGAGACCTAGGAGGTAACTGAGGTAGCGAGTTGGGAGCTAGCTGCTGTAGCGACCTACGAGGTAGCTGAGGACTGTGACCCAAATGACTTAAACCATTCCGGTTGGACTAGGGATTTTGCTAACCCACTTCACATGGTACCAAAAAATGCCTATAACATACACCGGAAGGAGATAATCCGGGATCTATACAAGACTCCCCAGGAGCCCACTAGATGGATCCTGCGGCGAGGCCACGTGCAATAGGCTATCCATGCCTCTCGACACTTTGCAGCAAACCATCCATGCCTCAACCAGCTTCGTCAGAAGCAAAGCCAATAGAAATGTAGAGGGCTCTTCAGCCTCTTCCATTCAAACTTTTCTAGGGAAAAAGGAAAAAATCCCACGGGTATAAAAAAACCCGCTCGATTCCTCGAAAACTGATCTTCATCCAACAATCTGAAACCAGCGGTAATGCCATGCCAATGACCAAAAATGGCATACTAGGGAAAGTATGGCCTAAAGTAGAATGAAAAGACATTCAACATGACAATACAGTCAAGCAAGGACTTTGACCAAGAATATCAAGCAGAGCCTCATAAGCTTACAACTCCCAGTTCACAAAGCAAACTGAGAGTTGGGGGGCTTATGTTATAGGTAAAAAGCACCCTCGAAAGAGCAGGAGAGCCCTAAGCTTGGCAGAAGCCAAGCCCCTCACCTCGCCAAGGGCACCCAAAAAGCTTCGCTTCACCCTCCATTAGAAAATAGCACAGCGAAGTGGCCCCGATATCAGCTCGTAAAGCAGCCAATCATCCTGCTCGAGCTCTCCACCTCGCTACAATGGCGCCGGGCTCGCTACACCAACCTCCCATAGTGACCCTGAGCAAGGAATCCTAGCTTAGGATGACGAACTCTTTGCACGGTAAGACTACACCAAGCAAAAGATGATTACAAATATAAGTCCACAGCCGACAGGAGGGACGCATCCTATGGCTTACATCTTGCAACAGTCAGATTTTAGTTTTTACTATCTTTTTCATTTATATCTTGATATAACACAACTGTAGCTTGTAATTAATGCATGTAACTCCTCCTTCTTCTATAAATAGGATTGCATTGTTAGAAGAGGGGAGGCTGGCATCTTATAAGCTATTACTCTATATAAATGATTCTGGATATCAATAAAATTCCTACCATGGACGTAAGGTCCGGTGCCACCCAGATTTAGCCGAATCGTGTTAAAACTTTGCCTTTCTCACTTCTTCCTCTTGTCCATCTATGTCACCGCACCTCTTCTTAACACAGAAAATAGCTTGGTAAGAGAACTGATCTCCCATTGATAGGAACTTGGCCCCGAACCAAATTCCACCATCAACACCTTCTGAATCAAGTGAGGCATTGTTGGCACTAGAACTGATGGCAAAACAATAAATTTCCATACATATGGAATGGTGAAACAATTTCTAAATGACATTTGACTAAATTGCTAATGATTTTAGGAGGGGATTTAGAAGTATTACTATTTTGAGTTATTGAGCAGAAAATAAAGATGGTTTAAATGAGTGAGCAACCTTTATTAACAAAAAGTTGACGAATCTAAATACAAAATTTTACAATTGCAAGTTATCTTACTCCCTTTTCAACCAATCATACTCTTTCCTACCTTATCTATTACTTTATTTTATTTTTCCCTTCTTTACTTAAACTTTTTTCTTATTGATTCAAGATTGTAAATTTCAAAAATATCATAAGGCTATAACATCATTGTGTTAAGCTATCATGACCCTAAATCCTAGTCATGGCCAATGTGAATATCAATTTTCCTATTGATGATCACCAACCTTTAATCATATTCTATCATTCCATTATATCCATAATTCACTTAGTTTCATTAACATTCAAGTAACTCAAATTGATTTGATCTTAAAAGAAAATAGAATTTCATGGAATCACAAACCACTAATATATATATATATATAGACAAACTTAAGCCTACATAATATACAAAGTTACAACAACTTCTCCAAAATGCAACTACATCTCCTTGGCTATCTTTACAAAACATTCTCCTATAACACCATAGGTTTCTTTAGGGACAAAACAAAACAAAGTTAGTTTAACCTGTAGCACATAAGGATTCAAAAGCATAGGTTAGAATAACTTTATCCCTAAGAGTTTGATGGCCATGTTATGTACATTTTCAAAAAATGAGCAAAAAGAACTAGAATGGTGGATCCCTTAAATATCAAACCATCCCATAGCCATCCTTAATAACATGGTTGAAGGTTCTAGAGGAATGATTTCTACTTCATGAAATACCTCATAGCTAGCTAGGTTTAAGATTATTACATAATGAATCTTGACTTCATATACATCTAAAGGATTGCCAACTGTGGTGGTAAACATATCAGTTATAATTTCCATTGGATTGTTATCTATTTTATTTGTCCGTAGAAGGATTGACAACTAATTCTTGAGTATCTAAAAAAAATAATCCACAGAATAATAAGTCTGAGACTTAGTGAGATAAATACATACCAAACATATAAATTCATCACATAACAACATGTATGCATACTACAATCAAATAGTCGATACTTATATCATTTCCACAAAGTGCACAGCCATAATTTAATAATAACCCTCCTTATTACTCCAATCATGCCTTATCTAACACAAACCTAACCTTTTGCCTTTGGCACCCGCCTTAAAACTCTCTTTCATATTGGAATAAAAAGATCAAGGGCCATTAGGTAATCAATTATCTCATTTTCATAAAGGACATCATATCAATTTCGTATGGATATATCTTTTTATCATTCATAACATTGTGTATCATTTTATGCCTTATGTACATAATCAAGCTTTGCACCATATAATCACTTACAATGATTATAATTCAATTAACAATCATAGCATCACAACATCACATGATATTCAATATCTTGCATATATTAGCAAACTTTATACCATAGTACTACTCATAGTAATTTCATTTCCACAATCACAGTTATTCATCATTATTATCATACTTCCTTGTCTTATGATTAGCTTAGTTTATAGATTCATTGATTAGATACTTTTGCATGCTGAGTAATTCCATTCATTAGTATTAACTTATGAATTACATTTTTCATAATTTCCTGCTTATTTTGGTTGAATTGTTTGGGTTTATTATGAAACTAACTTGAGGAATTAAGATAGAGGTTAGGAAAAAGTAAATATTGGTCGAATAATGTGAAATTTGCTACAAGTGCAATCAAAATTGTGATTAGAATCATTAAAGAAAAACAAGCATGATCACAATTAGAATCAGCAAACTCATTTATGGAAGACTTTATTCAAACTCAAGGAAATGTAGTTAAAAGTGTGAGTCTACTTGCTAAATTTTGAAAACTTTCAGGAAGTCTAATTTCAAACATGATTAGAATCGCGAATAAAATCAAAAAACAGGGCAAGGATGGTTGATTTGAATCATGCAATCCTAGTTCAAATTTCAATTCAAATTAGTCAACACAAACTATTTTGTTTCTACGAGAGTTTAGTTCAAAATGATGCGATTTGACTTGCATGAGTAGGTTTTGCATGCAAGTAGTAAAAACACTAGGGAAGTTATTTCTAATTCAATATCACACTATAGGATCTTAACATCTCATATTTTTGGGAGCTTAAATAAGTGTAAACTCAATTATTTTAACCACATACTAAACCATATTTTAGTAATAGAAATTTAACAAAATAACAAGCAAGATTAAGGGCTTGCTTGAAGAGAAAGAAAGTGAAGGTTGTAAAGAGAGAAAGAGGAAGCTTAAGGAAGAAGAAGAAGAGCAATTGCATGGGTTATGTGTATATGAGTGGCTTAAGGAAGAGAAGGAAGCCAGCTAGGGAGGAGTATTTTGGGGAAAATAAGTCAACTTCTCACTATTTACAAGTTAATCACTTCTTTTTATTTTTACTTCTTTCATCTGAGCCCAAATTTAACACGCTTATCAATTTACAAAAATCATGAAATTTTAATGCAAATTAGTTAAATTAAGCACGTTCATAACAACTATAATTTTGCTCTTATTCATTACTTATAACCTTTGTTTTTATTTTTTTGAAATTTTTCAAAAATAAAATTTTAAAAATATTGTTTTTCATTCTTTGAATATTCATGATCGAATTTCTGATTTTCAAAGGATTCCCAAAAGTCATATAGTTGACTCTTGCTACTTCTAGGCTTTGCTTAGCTCCAGATCCATGAATTTCAAGTTTCTCACAAAATTCACCCTTTTAGATTTTCCAAAAAGCCATTTTTGTTGCCAAAAATAAGTTTTGAAAAAATTCAGGATGTTACATAAGCACATTCAGAAAAATGTGTGTGACAATGTGATTTATATTTTGGTTAATGAATAAAGAAAGATAAAAGACTATCTTAATGCTCATAAAGACGTACAAGCAATGAATGTAAGGTTAGATCTATGGGCTAGTAAGAATGGGAAGTTCCCCTTTGGTGCTTTTTACATTAACAAATGTCTAAAAAGATGTATTTCTATGTAGATTGAAGAATGTGAAAGTACTTGATGGATATTTGAGTAATATATAAAGATGTTTTAATTTAAGACATCATAAGCTCTCTAGATTAAAAATTTATGATTCATATATTCTTATGAAGCATTTACTACCATTGGCATTGTGTAGTTTGTTACCAAAGAAAGTAAATGCAATTTAAGTTGAGCTATGTTCATTCTTTAAAGAACTTTGTAAAAAATCTTTGAATTTGGTTGAGCTTGAAAAGCTCTAAGAAAGAATTGTACTCACACTTGGTGATATAGAAATGTTATTTCCTGCATCATTCTTTACTGTAGTGGTTCATTTAACTGTTTATCAAGTTAAGGAACTAAAACAAGAAGGGCCCATACATTATCGATGGATGTATCCCATTGAAAGGTACACCTATTTGATTTGTTTTGAGTAGCAATTGCAATACTAGTAATTAAATGCTTAACTAATCATATTTGTATGTTTTACTTTGTACTCAATAGGTACTTGAGACATTTAAAGTCTTATATGAGAAAGGGCTCAATTAGAAGGCTCCATTGTCAAAGGTTACTGAGCAAAGAAATGTTTTACTTTCTATTCAAGGTATCTGGATGGAATTAAAACAAGATTCGATCGGGTTGGATGTGTTGATGATGACTCTAATCAATATGACTCATATCATGAATCATCTATCTTTCCAAAGACAAGTCGACTAGTTGGAAAGGTCTCAACTAGAGTTAGCACAAGTACATAGATATTTGTTATTCAATTACACTATAACTGATCTGTTCATTGAGGAATTGAAGACTTAAACAAAGAGATGACACAAGAGTTGAACTCGACCAGAGTAGAGATAATAAATGCTATTAATAAGGAAGTTGTTGAATGGTTTACTCACCTCATAACTTTTAATGTCTTTAATGGTTTATAATTATTCAATTTTAATTTGTGTAAATAATAGTTTATAACATTTAAATCTTTATGGATCATGAATGTTGATAACCAAACAGAGGTTTATAATGATATAAAGAGGTTTAATGCATACAACATTAATGGCTTCAAGTTTCACATAATTGATTGAGAAGAAGGATTAAAGACTTAAAATAGTGGAATTTTTGTAATTGCAGAGTTAGGATACTATGGAAAATTGATCGATATCATCAAGTTAAATTATCATGGCCAATTTACTATTATCTTATTCAAATGTAAATAGGTCAATACCAAGAAGGGCATAAGAAAGGATCCATTACATTTTGCTTTTGTCAACTTCTTTCGACTGATCTATATTGGTGAGCATGAAGGGCATGACTCATACATATTAGCTTTATAGGCACAAATGGTATACTATTTGGATGATGAAGCAGAGCTAGTTGGAGTGTCATTATCCACTTGAAACTAAGGGACTTGTATGATATGGGTAAGGAAGTTGAACAAACATTTTGTGAGATTAAGCCACATATAGCACAAGACTTTTAGTTGTTCTTCTTTGATGATATTGAAACCATAAGCCTTGCAAGAGAATATACAGATGATGAGACCATGGTTTTGATATATCCAAATAACAATACAAGCAATGAAGAATAAAATAGCTAGGATTATAACTATACAAGGATAATCATTATATTTGTTTTTTTTTATTTGTTTCAAAACTTATTTTTGATAATTAGTTATATTTAAATTTAAGTTTTCTACTTGTTGGAATTATATTTCTACTTGTCCTTTTAAGCTTCTTACTTTTATTGTTAAAAAAATTTTTTTATGGCATTAATTTTTCAAAGAATGTCTAGGATAGTTCTTGATGAAATTATAAATTTGATAGCCCACCCCTTCACTGGTAAATTTATATTCTTCTTTTTATTTTTCTTATCAATTTGCACCTTATAACATGTATGAGATGCCTTAGTATGTTATAATTCAGCCATTATATGTGTTTTTTTAATTGATTCTTATATTAGGATGGCTAAAATTTCACTTGTTTATCTATTGGGTGTGTCATATTTATATATGGTTTTATCCCACTTGCATACTCTTTGCCATTATGCATAGCTCTCTTTAATTGATTCCAATTTTTTACACTTGCATATTCTTTGCCATAATGCTTAGCTATCTTTAATGACAATCCTCACCTCATTGAAATTTAAAATCAAACTAACTTATATGAGTAAAGCTATTTGTATGGGAGTAAAGGAATTTTTTATTGTCTGAGGAATAGATGTAACAATTTTAACTTCTATTTTATTCTTACACTCCTTTCTTAGGATTTTTGCCAGTTGCAAAGAAGGAATATGCATTAGACTCACTGATTATTGTATCTCCTATATTTGGTTGGGGTTTATGTCTTTATAACCTCATAAAGAGGAAAGGTTTGTCAAAATTTTGATACTATTCTAGTATTTTACTAAACTAGCTTTAAGGGCAAGATATTACAAATTTAAATGAAACCTGGTGGCACTGACAAAGCTTTCCAAACTCATGAAGAATTTTATAAATTTATGGTCATGCCCTTTACTACCCCTGTTATATTTTAAGACCTCATGAATCAAAAAAATCTCACCTTGGGATATTTATTTTGGTCTTGTTTATGATATTCTCATTAACAATAAAACTAAGGGAAAGCATGTTAACCATCTTTAATGTGCATTGCAACTTTTAAGGATATTTTGTTGTATGCTTAAAAGTTATAATAATAGTTTGTTGAAGAAAAAATCCTTCTAGTGGACACCCGTGACCCAAACAACTTTTTTGAACCTTAAAAATGCTATAATAATGGCACCTATTCTAACTCTTCGAAACTTTACCAAAGAATTTATCATTGAAACTGATGCATCTAATGTGAGGATTAGGGTTATGTTGCCTTAAAAGGTCACCCAATAGCTTATGTTAATCAAGCTCTAAGCTCTACATATCAACTCCATTCAACTTACTAGAAGGAACTTATGACTATAGTCATTGCAGTCGAATGGAAACAATATGTGCTAGGACAATATTTCAAAGTAAAAAATAAAAAAAAAGATAGACCACCTAACTTTAAAGTACTTACTAGACTAGAAACAAGTAAACTTGTAGCAAGAAAAATGGTTACACAAGTTTTGGCTCTTGGAGTATGCAATTTGTTGTAGGAAAGGGAAAGAGAATAGAGCTACTGATGCCTTATCAAGGTTACTAGTAGAGTTATCTCATATCTCTATTATAATAGTATTTCAATTAAATCATCTCCCTAGAATTAGGAATTCTTGGTAGCTAGATGACAGGTTACAAGAGCTCATTCAACACTTGAGAAACAATCTTAATCAACCCTCCAAATGTAGTTGGAAGGATGGGGTACCTTAGAGGAAAAACAAATTAATGGTAAAGGTTGATTCGACACTAAGATAGCAATTGATAAGGTATTTCCATGTTGATTCTTAGGGGGGTCACTTAGGAACCATTACAACTTACAAAAAAACACCTTCTACATTGTATTAGAAAGGCGTAGGCATAAAAGTAAGGAAATTTATTACAAGTTGAAATTGGCAAACCCTAATCTTACCTTTCTTCTTCTACATTGACTGAGTTTTTTGCTACTTTGCATAAGGCCATGTAAAGCCTATGTTGTTTCGGCTTTGTACCAATCGCAATAGTATTCTTGTCTTATCTAGCAGGTTTTATTTCTTTTAATTGGTATCTATTGTCTAATGCTTTTGGGTCATGTAGTGCTATCTTTCTTTTGTGTTGAAATTTTTTCCAATTACTATTGTACAAACCTTGGAGATTTGGGATTTTAATGTAGATTTCATTCAAAACTACTAAAATTTATATCTGTGTGTGTGTTTGTAAAAAAGGGAAGAATTACTATAAAGTTAAGAGGAAACAAATTTCAAGTCAAAATGCTTTTGGACCTCCAAATTACACATTACAATCGAAATGGCAAACATATAGTTATCTTTCATTTTTATATATCTAACATATTGCATATAAAACATATTTCTTTTTTTTTCTTTCCT
The DNA here is from genome assembly GCA_026873985.1 of Saraca asoca. Lineage (NCBI taxonomy): Eukaryota > Viridiplantae > Streptophyta > Magnoliopsida > Fabales > Fabaceae > Saraca > Saraca asoca. The sequence goes on along the minus strand of JANHAO010005881.1, from coordinate 13,313 downwards.
TCGTGTTCTTTCAATCTTACAACTACTATGCTGAAATAAATACTAGGAATACAAAATCAAGCAAGTTGTAGTCTTACATATTTATAAGGCAATAATAGGCTCAGACTTATACAAGATTTTAATCCCAAGCTAAATCTAGCCTCATGAACCTAAGAAAGCATCAACTTTGTCATTTGCTACCCTTGACAAGAACTTCCTGTAAATTGGTGGCCTATTTCCATGTCTATATACTGAAACTATTTCCTCATCTCCTTCACCACCTCTTTCCCTTCTTCCTTTTTAATTAGCAAAAGAATGATCTTACACTTTTGTCATCTCTCTTTCCTTGTCATCTTCATTAAGTACAAATAGTGGCAGGGGAAAAGGATTTTGAAAGAGTAAATTTGTTGTAACTTTAAGAAAGTTCTTGAATATGGAATGCAGAATAAAAGAGATTTTGTTTTTCATTTTATATAATATCTATTTGAGTTGCTTCTCAATTATATAACATTGCCCATTTAGTATAGATTTTGTCATGAATCTTCAATCTACACTTATTTATGCCATCTAAAAGATACCTTTAATGTGGATCAAATTCAAAAAATATATATATACCCATATTGATTTTGGATATAGATTTTACACATCTTCTTATTTTTCTAATAAATAAATGTCTTATAATAAGATAAATATGAATATAGATGAGGTATTATTTGAATCAAATTACACTAATAGTGGCAGTATGCAAAGGAAAAAATATTTAGTAGGTAAGAGATATTTTATTTGAGCATAGCCCTGGTATGCCTACATCATTTTTTAATGTCTATTATTTTCTTAAGAAACTCTACCATGTTCTTTTGACTTGCATTGGTTATATGTATAATTGAATTTTTCTGAGAATTACCAGGCTTGTCATTGCGAAATAAATTGCATTTATTCCATGCTTTTACAATTTTACCTCTTTGTCATTATCTTTTTCTAGTATGCAACTCTTTATTATAATTTATCATATAACTTATATTTATAGGCTTAGGCATGGTTGGAAAATTTTGTATTTAGTTTTTTACCATATAGTCGTATATAATGCTTTCTTGCTAAATATATAGTTGGATGTAAGAAGTGGACATGACATAGAAGTAAGGCACTTTTCCTCAGCTAGTCATAAAGCACCACCATGAGCACTTGTTTTAATTTTGAGAAAATAGAACTAAACTTAAATGTGCATTGTTAGATCAGTGTACTTTTGAATTGTTGTTAAATTATGTTTAAACTCATGACTTGCACTACCAGACAAAGCAAATGTTTGAATTCTTATTATTAATATAAAATTTTAATTCAATCCATTTTGTATTAAAAAAATATGTATTTATTGTAAATTATTATTGTAGTAGGTTACAACTAATGGAAAAATTAAATTAAGGGAAAAGATCTGAACAATGCATTTAGCAACAAATTATACACCTTTAACGATAATTACAAGCTATCAAAAATTGCAAAAAAATTGGAAAAAGACATGAAAATCATTGTTAAAAGCAATATTTTTTTTGAATATTTCACAAAAAAAATTGCCACAAAATGCATGTAAAACTATCACTAAAAACATTTTTTAAAAAAATTTCACAAAAAATCAATGCCAAATACATGAAAGACTATTACCAAAAACTTTTTTTTTAATTTTAGAAAAAATATCTATCAAATACATAAAAAATCACTATTAAAAACATTTTTTAAAATCACGCAAAAAAAACCATCACAAATAACAATTTTTTTTTTAAATTCTTGAGAACAACTCTAGCCAAATACATGGAAAAACACTATGAAAAATGATTTTTTTTAAATCTTGAGAACAACTACTACCAAATACGGGAAAACCCGCTACTAAAAAATGATTTTTTTTTTTAAATTTGGAATCGTTGTTAAGACCATCCAAAACCACTGCTAAAAGTATAATAAGGTCAACTTCACTTCAAAATAAAAGATCACATTTCTGGCAGTTATAAAAAATAGTAGCTAAATATTTCCTGATTCATATATTTGTCGCAGTTCTTGTAACTGCCACGAAGAAATTTAGTGGTAGTTATAATCATCATTAAATACATTTTTTTGTAATTGTTTACATATGATGTGATCCTAATGAATAAGGCTTGAGGGCTATTCTTAAAATATAGATCTGTGATCTCTTTTCTATTATGGAGAATTTAAGACAAAACCATGTGTTCTCTTATATGTGAATTCACAACATGGTTGTGGGTGCAAGTTATGGGTATTTGAACTTTTTAATTCCTTTTTAGACTTTATTTGAATTTATAGTTGCTCTTCTCTACAAGGATTTCTATCTTTAAATAATGTACACACATGATATGGATTTCTTGTTGAAGCTATAATTATCATCAAGTGGATTTGGAAAATTTGTAACAAAGTCATTCATTAAGCCTTGGAAATCCACTTTGGACAACTATTGTCGTTAGTCCAGAATATGCTTAGTATAGAATTACAAAGATTTAAACTAGTGGAGTGTATAGCAAATAATTATAATGGTATGCATTAGTTTCTCTCCCTATTAAACTTAATATTAATGCATCATGAAAGGAAGGAAGCAATTATGGTTGCACAGGCTCATGATGACAAGGCTAAGTTCGAAAATTCTAATTTAAACACATGTTAGATTGCAATTAATTTATGTGCACAAAATATAATCACTGAGAGTGATTGTCAATTTGTTATTAATATAATTTTAGGGCGAACTTAATGTCCTTAGAAAATCCTAAGCTTAATTGAGGATGCAAATTCATTCTTGGTTAAGAATAGTTTTCTTCATGTAGTTTGGGTTAACACATTCTTAATTTCCTAACTCAATAAGGTGCAAAATGGATGCATTATGTGGTAATGAGTGAGTTAGGCTCTCTAAGTGAAGCTCCTCCTTGAAGAGATTTGTACTTATAAGATGCTTTGTTGCCAATGATTAATCAATTTCAATTTTTCAACAAAAAGAACAAGATTGATTTTTTTAACTAAAGTAATTTTATACATAACTTATAATTTACGAGGGTTATTTACAATTTACCCAATAAATTAAATGGAAGGTTTATTTCTTGATAATAAATTAAGATATTATTCCAAGCAGACTTTGAGAATGTGATTAAAAACATATGAAGAACTTTAAAAAAAGTATTTATACATTCAACTTTTTTTTTACTATTTTTAAATTTATACATGTAATATAATTAAAAAAAATAGATTCTACTTATTTAGTTTAATTCATATGATAACAAACATATATAAATATTAGCATAAAAGAAATTAAAACATTAACAAGTCTAAATAGACTATTCGCAAGTGGCCCTTAGAAAAGAACTCTAGCTTTTTAACCCATGCAACTTCTTTTAAAAAATAAATTTCCTATATACATCGTTTTTTGCCCCATTATCACTTGAATCTCTTTCTTAGATTGATGTTGCCTTGATACATAGAGAAGTCACTTTCTCTCTTCTAATTCTTTAGCTTTGGGCAATGGAAAATATAGATATTTTCTTGGACATTCTAAGGTACAAATGCTATTTTGTTGTATCACATACAGAATTTAAATATGGGTTATCAGTGAACACTTACAAGATTTCAATTATGAATTAAGTTGACTTGTTATTTTTTAGGATTGTTTGGTTATGCTTGTAGTTACAATGGTGGTTGCTAGTATTGATTGATAGTGATCCAGTGTTTGGTCTCGATGGATGACATTCAATTACTCCCAAATGATATGATGGTGTCTAACAAAGCTTTAATGTGTTTATGAGAGGGGATATAAGCATTTTTCGTGATAGTATGAGTGACAAGTCATTAGATACACATAATGTCCTAAGTTTGAACACATAACACTAAAGAGAAAGTCCCATAGACAATATCAAGTGTCAATGCATTACTATGAAAGTCAGCTTAATGTCTTTTTTTTTTAACAATTTTGGAGCAACCCAAGGGTGAGTTGTGTCATTAGTGCTACAAACCTTGTCAAAGACATTATGGGTGGTTCTTGGGGTGCAACATGATGAAAAATGTATATTTTTATTCTATACTTTACTAAATATAATGACCTACTTTTATAGTATGTACAAAAAGACTATATTTAGAAATTAATAACTATTATACATAAAACATGGCTAGGATTGTGGTGTTTCATATTTGCTAGAATTAATTAGGTGGGATCCTTTAATTTTTACATAATATCATCCCCATAATGTCTCCATCATATCCTTAGTTAACAAATTAGTGCATTGATGTCTCTAATGCCTATGTTGTCTAGTGAGTTATGAAACACCTTGCTTGAGACAACCTTTGTAAAGATATTTGTCAACTACTCTTCTGACTTTACAAATGAGAATTGAACTATCTTTGCCTTGAGTTTTTATTTAATAAAATGTAAATCCACTTTAGCATGTTTTGTCTAATCATGTTGAATTGGGTTTTACATAATTTTTGTGGTTGCTTTGTTATCACAAAACAACCTCATAGCTAAATCGCAAGAATAACCAATTTCTTTTAATAACTCTTTTAACCAAAGAAGGTCACAAAGTCTTTTAGCCATGCCTCAATATTCATTCTCCAAACTGGATAGCATAACCACTTTTTGTTTTTTACTTCTCTAAGTGACTAAGTTCCTCCAACAAAGGTGAAGTATCTAGATGTAGATTTTATGTCGGTAATGCTCTAACCTAATTTGCATTCATATAATATTTAGATAGTTATATTTCCCAAACATGTGCCTTTTCCAAGGGACATTTTCAAGTATTATAAGATTTAAAATGCAGCATTCATATGTTTCTCACTTGGATTATGCATAAATTGACTTACTAAACTCACAACACAGCAATATTCAGCCTTATTTGAGACAAGTAGATCAATTTACCCACAAGTTGCTGGTATCTTTCTCTATTTATGGGTATCTAATTTGGATGTTCTCCTAGTGCATGGTTTTAGACAATTGGTGTATCTATGAGCTTACATTCAAGCATTCATATTTCAATTAGCAAGTTAAATATATACTTCCTTTGTGAAATAAATATCCTTTAACTTCATCAAGCAACTTCGATACCAAAAAAGTATTTTAGACTACTGAGATGTTTCATTTCAAATTCAATTGTCAGATGCTTCTACATATTAGAGATCCCCTCCTTATCATTTCCTGTGATTATCATGTCATCAATGTAAATTATTAAAGATGTTACCATATCTCATTGATGCTTAAAAAATATAGTGTGATCTAAATTGCTTTGTTTGAAACCATGCTTCCTCATGGCCAAAATAAATTGTCCAAACCACACCCTAGGTGATTGTTTTAATCCATATAGCGCCTTCTATAACTTTCATACAACTCTGATTTATGGGACAATAAAGTCGATAGGATGTCCATATATACTTCTTCTACAAGGTTCCCTTAAAAGAATATATTTTTCACATCAAACTAATGTAATGGTCAATCTACATTTGCAACAAGGGATAACAATACTTTGACAATATTCAACTTTGCCATTGGGGAAAATATTTCATGATAATTGATGCCATACAATTATGTGTACCCTTTCTTGACAAGCTCTGCCTTGTAGCAGATTCTTGTCCCATTTACCTTGTATTACACTCCACTCTTTTTTCCTTTCAAGTAGTGGCATAAGCTTCCATGTATTATTCTTCGATAAAGCTATTATGTCATGACCCAAAAACCCTAGTCATGACCAGTGTAAATATCACTCCTTCATTAGATATTGACTAGCCTATATCGTTTATACTTGTCAACATTATCTTATTTTTTTTTTTTTTAGAATTATCTCATCAAATTACAAAGGTGATTAAATCATAGAAAACTCATCACACAAGGATACTCATGCAGAAATATGTACATATGTCATTTAATTTACGCTAGTACTACCTAACAGGCCATATACCAGTATTGCCTAATTGCACATAAGTTTACAATAGTTACAACAAAATAACGACTATCAACCCTGCATTCTTAGGCCCACTTCCACTTTCAAAACTATCAAATGAACTTTTTCAAAAAAATAGGGCATCCAAAAGAAGTTACACTAACCTATGTCTTACCATATTACCAAACATAGGTTACTAAAACTAAGCCCTGTGGCCCTTTCTATTTACATGTTTTCAAAAAGGTAGAAAAATAGTTTTCATTTGAATGGGTGACCTTCAAGGGTCAAACCATCCAATGGCCATCATAAATAGTACATTTAGTATTTACAGTGGAATTATTTCAATGTCATGTAGCACTTCGCATCCTGCTCGATTCAGGATGACGATGTAGTGTATATTTATTTGGTAGGTTCCTAGAGAACTCAAAACCATGGTGGTGTACATGCTAGCTGTTATTTCCTTTGGATTATTGTCCATCTTACTTTTCTAGAGTGGGTTTTGTAATATCTTGAGAATCTAAAAAAAAATAGTCCACAAAAAATTTGCCTAAGGCTTAGTGAATAAAATGTACCAGACTTATGAACTCATTAAATAATAACAGCATGTACAAATATAAGCATTCATACCTTACCCATTTGGCTATTTCTCTTATAGACCTTCATAAGGATTTATCAATCATTAGAGATTCATATATAAAGAAATTCACATTCTGTTACCTTTGATCATTGTGCCAAGTTAAGCTTTCATAGCCACCAGCCATCCTGTTGGCTTACTATATATTGCTCACATAGTAATACATTACAACATTTCACATGGTAAAAAGTAGCTCAAATATTTCATAAAAGGAAATATAAATCTCCTTGTTACTCTGATCTAGCCTTATCTTGCACAAACCCAGCTTATCCCTCCAATCCATCTTTATCCCACTTATCAATTAAAATGCACAAATCTAGAATCTGATTCATTATTCCCCATCACACCTCATCAATATCACGTGATCACGTTTGAAAGTCATTCATGGTGTCACACACCATTTCATATCTCACACATGCCTTCACACTTCACATAACAAAGGTATTCATAATAAATGTACTATAACATTCACATTCATATATATATATATATGGGCATACCATACTTTCTCATTTATCAGCTATTGTCATAAGATTTCTTTATTGATACATAAGGTTCAATTAAGACTAAATCAAGTAAAATCCAACATAGATTTAAGAGATGTAGAAATTTTTGGAAATGTGATTAGGATCGCGATCAAAATCATTGAAGAAATTCGAGTAGAATCATGATCATAATTAAGGAATTCAAATGAGGAAGAGTCAATTCAACATGAAGGAATTTAGTTTAATATGCAAGTCTACTCGCTAAAACGTGCAAACATTTAGGAATTCCAATTTCAAATGCAACTAGAATCACGAGTAGAATCAAAAAACAAAGTAAGGATGGTTGATTCAAATCACCTTGAATCTAGTTCAAATCCTGATTTGAATCATAAAAATAAAACTTCTAGTTTTTGTGAGCATGAGCTATGATTCGAATTGCATAAGCAAAAATTACAAGTAATAGCAAAAAAATGAGGGAAGACAATTTTCAAATCATCATATACTATAGAGTCTTATCATAACCTATTTTCTTCAGTGAAACATACACAAAACCTGACTATTTCAATCACAAACTAATCAATCCTTTCAATCACAAATTAAGCCTCACAATCTCAAAACCCATTTCTATCATCTATCATTAATTATATAGTAGATCACAAACAAGGAAACATATATTAATTCACAAGAATGATAAGAAATATTCACTTTGATAACTAGAAACACAAAAATGCACCTAAAATCACCAAGTCTGACTATACTCTTCAAGAACACAAAAGAAGAGTCTATTAGCTTTCAAACTTTTCCAAGGATTTCTTTTTTCAAATAAGCTTATATATATAGATTATGGTTCAATTTAATAGAAATCAGCTATATCTAACATATTCAAGCTCTAAAATGCCAAAAAAAATCAAGTTGATTCATAGGTTAAATAGTGACTTGAACAGTAGTAGACATTTTCAAAAATTCATTTCTGGAGTTTCACCCAATGAATCAACATCATTTTGACATCAAAATGAAGAGGAAAAAGAAAAGATTCAGCAATAAAATTTTGAGAAAATAATAAGAAGAGTTAATGAACTTACTTATAGAGGGAGAATATGCAAACTTGGAGGAGAAGATGATTTGCATGACTTCAATAGACTGAAGCAAAGAAAAAGAAGAGAAGGAGTCAACTAATTGAAAGGCAAAATGGGAAAAATATGTCAACTTCCTAATAACTACAAGGTGACCATTTTCCTTTTTTAGTGATTTTCATGTTTCTTCCATTTTGAATTCAAATTTAATATACTTGTTAATATCTAATAATCACAAAATTTTAAGATAAATTAGTTAAATTAAACACATTCATAATGACTCTAATTTTGTACTCATTCAATATCTATAGCCCTAGTTCCAATATTTTCAAAATCCTATAGAAATTAATTCTCAAAAATTTAAATTTTTATCCTTTGAACATTTATAACAATAAATCAATTTCCAAAATGTTTCTAAAATTTTATATAATTTATTTCTACTATATCTGGATCTTTTGTAACTTCAAATTTAAAATTTTGAATTCTTTGAAATTTTCATTTTCCTTATTTCATTGCCAATAGCAAATTCAGGGTATCACATATCATCTCTTCATGCTTGGATCCATTTGGGGTCATTCAAGGCTTTTTGCGTTGCACTTGGAATGTACTCAAAAGACCGTTTGTGCACAAAAGCATTAAGTGGTTGTGATAGTCAATAGGTACATACATGGTTAGTAATCGGATACTTTATCCTTTTCTCTTCATGGCTTCGTGAGTACCAATTTGATGGTTTGCACGATTATGTCTAAAAGATAATTCGTAGCCAACAAAATTATCAATAGTATTGTTGAAAGTGAGATTTAGAGCTTGTACCTTAGGAATATTCTCTAAAGAGTGTTCGATTAGAACTAAAACAAGATTGGGTTGTTCTTGCTCAGTGTGTTGTAGTTTAGTGGGTTGTTTTTGCTTATTCATGGTGTCATCATTCTCTCCTGCATGCTCATCCTTTACCTCATCTTTCACTCTTTTTGGTCCTGTTGTTCCCACTATTGGTTTCATGTCTTAGTTATCTTAAAGTTTCATGTTTGTGTCTTTAAAAATTAGCCAATTTTCCTAACAATTCACATTCTATACTTCACCAAGCAGCTCCACCTAAAGAGAAGAATAAGACCCCAACTTTAAAAAGAATGTCTTGGTTTCAAGAAAAGAGACATCTGTTGTGATGTAAAGGCACCTGGTATAATGGGATCAAAGCAACGATAGCCTTTCTTATGTGCTGCATACCCCAAAAAACTTTTGCACATAGATCCAGTTTGGTTTCTTGAATCAAGTTTAGTTTATTGAATTTTATGAAGATGGATATAAACTAGACATCTAAATATTTGTGGTGAAAGCATCAAGATGGAAAACAACAGTGGATGATAAGTTAGAGCTTGTAATGGAAACTGTTTTAAAATTAGAAAAATATTTTGATGATAACAAACATATTTTGGTCTTGTCATTTGTGATTTTATTGCAGGTTGATGGCTCGGTTGATTGAAGATTCTAATGCCTTTATTTAAAGATTGCTAGTATAGGCCTAGGAATTATGTGAGAGTTCTTGAATTTTTCCTTAACTATGTCAAACTCTTAGTATTTTTAAATTATTAGTTTTATCGAGGATTTTCTTTGAAAGTGATTAATTAGGAAATATGATTGATTGGCTCTATTTCAAGGTTTAAAAAGAGCTTGACAATAATTTTGGAAATTCCTAAGCTCATAGTATTCTAATTTGTAATTTTTCAATTTATCCTCTCCTTGGGTGAGGTATCTCAAAGGGATTAATTAGGTGAGTATCCTAAGGGTTTTACTAGAGTGAGGTATCTTTAGGGAGTGAATTTAGAGTATGGCATCTCTATGGAATTGCTAGAGTGAAGGATCTTTAAGAAGTTATTCTTAAGTGAAGAGTTGTCATGACCCACCCAAGGGTTAGTGACTAGCATAGAAGGTCATCCGTAGGAAACCTCCTACAAGTCTGACTTTGCTTATGGATTCATGAATACACATCTATTTCTGTCAAAAATCCGGTAGAGTTTCCTCTATAATCTAGACGCCTAGGCTCAAGACCTTAATACACAGCAAGGGCTACACATCCATCAAGACCTGTATAACAAATAAACAGACACGTAGTGGCCCAGACTAGATAACAACAACCTACTGGGCATCCAGAACTCAATCATAAACATAATATAATAAATATTTCTATCTATCAGCCAGGTCTCAACATCAATGTATACAAGGGTTTACAACCAAAAAAGATAAGCTATATGTCTAGCAAAGCATACGCGCAACAACCAAACACGTAATGTCCCGAATTAGATATTTGTCCTACTGAATATCTGGAACACAAACTAATTCAACACGTGATTATTATTATTATTCTATCAATTACTTGTTTATATACATCTATTATTTTATTCCTTTTTACTTCTATTGAAGAAGGTTTTAGAAATTTAGTGAGCGAGTAGTCCCACCAAAGACTGAAACTTAATTTATAAATTGATCATACAAAATTCATTAGAAGACATATGTCTTAGAATAGTTTTTTCATAAATCCAAAATTTTATATAAAATATTTCAAAACATATTTCTTTTCTTTAAAAGCAAATACTAATTGGATCCAAATAATTTCAATAGGTAACCAAAACTAATCAGATTACCCCAAAACCATCTACAACACCAATCAGTTATATTATTTAAGTACACCCTCCTCCTTATCACTTCAACTGTCACTGGGTGGTTACAAGTACACCTGAGGGTTTCCTGGGATTATCCAGTGGTTTCGAACCCAAAGGAATCTAATAGGGAACTAGAACCGGATCTCCAAGTCTAACTGTATTATATCTGACCAGTTCACCCCCTTATTTCTCCTACAGATCAGAATTGATATACACAAGTACACTTGCGGGTTGCTAAGTGCACTTACGGGTTGCTAAGGAATTACCAATGGATCCTCAGTTAAATAAATCATCTTAAATATATTATATGGTAAGAAATCTAGAAGTGTCAAAACATATTTAAATTAATCAAGTATTTTCAAATCAACCAAATTATTTTCGTTTCCATTTTTATCCAAAACATAGAAAACAATATCAACACCTGGATTCCAAGGAAACTTCTATTGGTAATCATGGCATCATTAGTATTTCCTTTTCACTCATTACAGGTATTGATTACTCATTTTCCACAATCATATTTCTCTTTCTGCCAAACTGGCTAATACCGCCCCCTTAGGCTATTGTTACCATTTAGCCATTTTTTGTATTATCTAGCCATACAAGTTGTTCACAAATGTTACTAGATTACCAATAGGTTTGCATGGAGTCTAGGGTCTCAAATTATCCAAACTTTTCACATTGAAAATATCTTTATCAATTATCATAATAAAACAAGATAAAATACAAATTTTTAAATACAAATAATACCTTAGAATAAATCATCATCAGTAATCAAATTATTCAAAGAAAATCATAACTTTTAAAATTCAATGAAATCACTTATCAATACAAAATAATATTTGCAAGAGTGGGACTATCCACTCATAATCATTTCTTTGAACTCACATCCGAATTGCAAAAATTACAACAATTAAAATCACTTAGCAAACTAGAATTTATATAGCAAATAACAAACCAGAAGTTATACAGCAACTAAAATTTATATAGCAAATAGCAAACCAAAATTTATACAGCAATCAGACTTTATACAACAAACAACAAACTAAAATTTATACATACAAGCAAAGCAGATTATCAACTTACATCCATATTATAAAATTTGTTAGGAATTCAAGCATTACAACTTTTATAATTATCAGTATCACATCAGAATCAAATTATCTATAAAATTTTCCAATCTCATCAACTGCACAATTTCAAGCTCTTATGCAAAATTTCTTGATAACTTTCAATCCAAGTACTACGGAATAAAATGGATGGTTTAGAATTACTCACCATGTTTTGAAGTTGCTTCTATCAACTCGCTACCGACCCAAAACTCTTGGCTGGCCGAACTAACTAGTTACAAGGAAATAAGATGAATTGAGCTGTTGCAGGGCTTCTCCAACCAAGTATCACGTCGGAGAGGAGGAAGAAGACAACCATCGGTGAAGAAATGGCAGGATGGAAACTGAAGCTACCATGGCCAAACAGCTAGCTTCGTCGATGCAGTGAAATATTTCAGCCTAAAAGGAAATAGGACCCCAAGACATTGCTAGCTTCCTTTGACAGAGAACAATACATCAGAATACAAGAGAAAATCAAAAGAATGCTGACTCATGGTGGCCTCTGGAATGAAACATTCTGGAAGGGGTCAGAAATGGCCAAGAAGAAGAAAACCACGGAAGAAAAAGAAGATCCGTGGGGGGGGCTGCCTCACCGGGTAAGGGTTGTGCCCTTTTATAAATAAAAACATTATTTATAGTTTGCATTTTGGCCCCCAAGTTTTACACTGCCTTTCACTTTGGCCCAAAGCTTTTTACTGCCTCAACAAAGGCCCAACTTTCACAAATATTTTCAATTTAGTCTTTGTCGATCTTTCAATTTAGTCCTTTTTCAATTTTAATTTTATTTTTTAATTTTTTTCAAGTGTTACAAGAATCTCAAGGAAAGGTGTTGTAACTCAAAACTTTGTAAAAACTTCTCAAAGACCTATTGAATCTTGAGGAACTAATGAATTCCAAAATGCATTATTCGTAAGTAACGAAGAGTAGACATACTCCTTGAAGTGGATCTCATTGGGGAACCATTATATATATTATATTTGTGCTTCTCTCCCCTATCTCTTTTACATTCAGTCATTTAATTTACTGTTGAGATTATTTCTTAAGTTATTCATTTTTTCTTCTCAATGCCTAAAATTATTTTTCTAAAAATATCCAAAAAAGTACTAAATCTAATTCACCCCTTTGGGATTGAATCCTAATTCTATAATGGAGTTTTATAGTTGAAGACCTTAGAAGCAATTCAATTCATCAATTAAACAGCAGCAACAACTATGTTTGTCCAATACCTTTGGGGTGCATGTGTTGTTGTTAAAAGAGCTTGAGTTATTTCAAGAATGAATCTATTCTTAAGCTCCACAACACCATTTTGCTCCGATGTTTGAGAGCATGTTGTTTCATGGTACAACCCGTATGCGTGGAAGTATTCCCTTAATTCCTTATTGTCATATTTCCTACCATTATTAGATCAAAGAATGTGAAGTTTAGCAAAAAAATGGGTCTTAATCATGTTATGAAAAAAGCAAAAAA